>JAZGTJ010010039.1:0-18598 GCA_036877575.1 Botia almorhae | reverse complement strand
GAACTCCCACACCATGTGCAATGGATCAGGCATCCCCTAAATAGTATATATACACAATTTCAGACCTATATATGTGCAATACCATACCCATACTCATGGTGACCGCCATCTAATTAGTATACCCACCAAATTTGGGACCTCTAGGACTTACGGTTCAAAAGATAAGGGGGGGTGGTCAGTTGGGGGGGTGGTCGGTTTCGCATTTATCCCTATAACCTAACCCTAACCCTAACTAAATTTGCCGCTTGCCTTTTTTACCAGGATTATATATTACCATTTGATTCTCTGCTGCCTGCCCTGATTTGGATTGTTATATTGCCTCTGATTGTTTGCTGCCTGTCCCGACCCATGGCTGTTTATCATTACGCTCTCTGTTTTGCCTCTGATATATCTTTTTACCGTGTATGACCTTCTGCCTGTTCGAATATCCTAATAAACATACTGCAAATGGATCCAAACCCTTCTGACTCTTCCTTACAGGTGACACACTTACCCCTTACATATTTTAGAACTAATGTCTGAACCCTACTTCCACTCTTCCTCAATCCCAGCCTCCCTTGACTGTCTTATTCAAAATGCAAAATGCATTTACCTCTGAATAAGGTAGATTCACTCTGTTTTTAAACTTAACTTTAACCTGAGAGTATTCCTAACTTATCTAAATACTGAACAGCATCATTAAGTCTCAAGCAAAATACATCCTGCTGTTACGGAGGAGGCTCCCGCTCCATCAGAGGGAGCCCTCGTCTGAGTATTGAATCCACTCAAACTACAATTCCCATGGGACACTACACATTGATTCTGAGCATGTGCAATCCCTGGGATCAGGCCCATGACGTTGGCGTTTTTAAAGCCATGCTCTAACCACTGAGCTACAGGAAAGCTGCAATTTCTGCAAAGTCTATGCAATGTCTTGTATTGCCTTTTTGCGTACACATCAGGGTTAGGTGTTGTTTGCCTGGTTACTTTTGGGCTGTTTATGGTTATTCTGATTGTTTGCTGCCTGCCTTTTGACTTTGCTTTGCATTATGTTTTGGATTGTTTGTTTCCTGCCCTGGACTGTGTTTGTTTAAACACTTTGTTAGGGTTAGGTTATAGTTTAGTGTCCGCTGGTTTGACTGGTTTGTTTAAACAGATTAGTTTGTTTTTTAATGTCGCATATTGTGACACTAAAACCGTGAAATATTTATTTACAGTAGGTTGGGTTATATCCCCACAAATATAGTAACTGCATTATGATCTTGAATTAAACATTACGTCCATAGAATGTGTGTGAGTGGGTGAGTGGGTGAGTGAGTGAGTGAGTGAGTGAGTGAGGTGAATGAGTTGGATATCCGCTTTGTTCGTTAGATGGCAGCAATGCACCAGAGCGACTGAGCTCTGCTGCAGCATCCGCATCCAAACACAAGCGCTGCTGTTCTCGCCGAACCGAACCAGCCGAACAGAAGCAGGATACACACTGACTGGGAACGGCTGGATTAGGAACGAGACGATATGGGCTGTTTTTGGATACACACGGTCTTTATCCCGGGATTCTTACTTCTCTTCGGATTTGAGGGTAGGAGGAACATAATTGTCGTGATCGCGCGCGTGAGCCGTATGAATCCGGAGCGTCACATTCGCGTGTGTTCATGCCGTGATAAACACAATCTTTATCTGCCATTATTAACTTCATTCAGTCATACTGTGACGGATCATTGTTGATTATTGAGCTTCGTTTTAGATCAGACTTCTACTGAATCTGTCCTCCTTTATCTGCTCTCTGAATCTGCTCTTCTTCCTGTGTTTGGTTCTGACGCGGATTGACTGATATTCAGGAGTTTGTTCAGTGGATTCAGTTCAGTTTTAATTACATAGCGCTTTTCACAATTATTCATTATTGCAACATCTGTGCATATAAAAAAATAAAAGATAACACAGAAAAGGGAAAACATGACATACAATACATAATTATATTGTATTGTATATATGTAAAGTCAATAAAACTGACTGTTGTGTTTAGATGATGATCATGTATAGACACTGTGCTCCTCTAAGATGTACAAATATCAGCTCAAACTCAATGTGCTGATCGAACCCTTGTAGCACATTTGAACGTTTGGTTCTAGCACAGTGAGTTTGAGCTGATATTTGTACATCTTAGAGGAGCTGGAGGGTTTTCAGCGATATCTCTTAATGTCTCAGGACTCAGAAAGCTGATTTGTAGTTTGATATTTATATATATATATATATAAAGGTGCCTGAGTAGAGACAGTTTTCTCTTCTAAAGTTATTGATGATACTGCTTATGTCCATTAGCGATATTGATCGGCTGTCAGGAAAAATAGGGCACTCATTAGAATGCACACTAACTGTGAAACCCACTCAATAATAAATCTCAAATAATAACAACTTTCAAGTGGCATTTTGAAAACAAAAGTAAACTTATTAGCATTGCAGCTGTGTGGCAAAGGTTAGTTTGATTGTTTGATCGACTTTGATCGAGTGCTCTAGAGTTAGACAGTGTCATGACATGCCTGTTGGTTTCTCTGAGGGAAAAAAGAGAATTTGAACCCTCAAAAAGAAAGAGAGATTATATGTCATTAACACAATGGTAATATTTTATTTCTTGTAAGTTTATCTTATAGTGTCACATGTAGTTAAAGAGGCAAAGGTCAACAGTCCACTGTTTTGATTCAAGGCATAGAGGCAGTTTGTTACTCTCTGTGTCTTTAGATAATAGTTACAACACAGTTTCACTCTTAATAGCATGTTGCATGTCTGCACCGCACTTGCTGTGAAACGCTGTAGTATGCTACACTAGCTCTCAGAACACAACAGCGCACTTGACCGGCAATTGCAGCGCACATGCACTATACTCTAACTCTGAGAACATGACAGAGCACTTGCCGTGGAACACAAACAGCTGCACAGGAACTGCAGTTGTGACCTTCAGCCAACGCGTTGGCATGTTTGATCTGGCAGTTATGGTGCAGGAAAGAGATTCAGATCTCATCAGATTTTGATGTTGCAGTGATGAAGTGACAAACACAGACTCATATGCATAATCCTCCATTATAACCTTGGTTGTTTTTGTGAACTGTTATCAAAATCACAAATCATAATGCAATACTTCAACTCAAACATTTGCATGCGGTTAGAAGCTGCAGTGATTATTCATTCAGGTCAGGCACGTTTGCGTTTGATGGATGCAGAGGAGAACAGGGCAGGAAATGGATTCTGCTCTGGTAGCTACTGATTCTACTTGCATCTCTTTTTATTGACTTTCTGTGCAGCTTTTTTTAAGGGGCTTCGGGTAGCGCAGAGGTTAGAAATCTCATGCCTGCTCATTATGTGTCTGCACACGTGGTCTGGACTTGAAATCATTGTTAATTATTGTACATTGTTAATTACATCATGGTCATTTTAAAATCTCTTTCTCCAGCACAATTCTGCCATGCTTTTCTGTTAATCCAACATTTTCACGCTCATAGTCAAAAATCCTAAATTTTTACCAATAGTCATGAATGTTTTGCATATGCATACTGTATTGATGCTTCTGTGTTGGAAGATGAACATTTATGCAGAAGTCAGTAATGATAGTTTGATAGTAACATTGAGTACTGATTAGTGTTAGTAGTGTTAGTATTTATTCTTTTGATTATGTAATTTTGAACAGTTACCAAGATAAACACATTCAGTTTGGCTGGCATATGTAAATAACCTCTACTGACATTAAAAGCAGATCTGCAGTCAAGTGACAAGGCAGGTGTCAGTCTGGAGAGACCTACTAAATTAGAGTTATTGTTATATAGAAGTATGGCATATACCAACACTAGTCTAGACTGACTAAAACATTTGACAACATTGCAAATATGAAATAAATATTATGTTGATATATTTTTAATGTTTTTCAGTAGTGTCAGTTTCTTTTAACAGAGATGATTGAAGAATATGAGTTTTGGTATTAGCAGAATTCAGATGCTATTCCAATATCTGTACTCCAGTTTGACTCTCACTAATGTTCATAGTTAATCAGACTTAGTCTCACTAGTTGTCGCTAGTATTTAAATCTTTGTGAATTCGGAGCTCTTTCACCTGATGTCAGCCTCTGATGTGATTATGGTCAAGGGCACATGTTTCTTTATTTCTATTACATGTTTCTTTATGTATGACTTTATATCTTCTGTGGAACTAAGTGTTTCAGTGGTTTTGTGTCCACACAATGGAAGTCATTGGGTGCCACATTAATATAACCTTCAGGCTGGTGATGTTAGAAAGTTATCTGTTTCTCACCAATGGCCAAAAATGGATAATCTTTTAAAATCAAGAGTTTGATGTACTGTGCAAACAAATGCATTTCTGGGTTTCAGCATCCAATAAACTTAATACAGTTAGTCTTAAGTTAAGACTGACACATTTTATGACAAACATGAATGACTAACTTTTTGCATTGACTGGTTTGTTGCATTGCTGATTTTTGCATTGCTGCTAGGCCTGCACGATTAAATGTTTGTAAACCAAAACCACGATTTGAAAGGGTGCGATTTTCAACTCGCACGAGCGGCGATTATTTCAAAAACGGTCTTTGACAGTTTGCTTCTTGCCCATTTTACGTTTGACGCAGAGTTTAACCAAGAGGGGGCATATTAACACTGCATGTGCTAATTGAATGAGCAAAGAAAAGATGAGCGCAAGCGGGAGCAGCAGTTCAACTTTGTCCAGTTCTTCATTTCTTAATTTAAATAATAGTAAATTGCATTTTATTGAGCAGAAAAATATCACATTTAAAAAATAACATTTTTTTCTCTAAATTGTGCAGCTCTAATTCATGCTTCAGTCCTTCAGAGTTTAAACACCTACTGTAACAATTTTTAGGATAAGTGTCGTCTTTAATGACTGAAGCATTTACTGCTAACCACTGCCTTTATCAGCACCAGCATTGATTCCAATATGATCTGAAACTGCGGCTAAATAAACTTAAGTGCATGAGATAGTCTCCATTAAACAGTGAAACTATGAATAACACAACAAATATGCCATAAATGATTTGGGGTGAGATTCAGAGACGGAATGTCTGTGAATAATTAAGCTTTGCCCAAACTCAGTTCCTCTGTCCTGTTGAGGTCATTTCACCGACCCTAAACGGCAGAAGGTCTCAGCACAGGCATGACTGAAAAAGAAAACCTTCTGATGTTCAGATATCACACAGGTGGGGGGATGCAGTTGTCATGACAACCTTTTAAAACCCAGAACAGTGGGAGTGTAGAGAACAAGGGGGCCCTTCAGTGGCTTTCTCTCGTAGTTCAGATCGTCTATTTAGATGTTTCAAGTAATTATGAGTTCTGAGGTCATTTGTGGCTGCATTTATGAGAATTCATTTCATGTAAATTAATTTAAGGGTGTATGAAAATGATGATGTTGAGTGGAGTCCTCCTGTAGATGCTTCGCATGAACTAATAGTAATATGCAGACATGACTATCAGTCCACAAACGGCTTTGATTCATTATCATTTTGATGCTTAAATATGAGAAACATGGTACTAACCCTTACTTGTTGTATTAAATCTTTCAAAGTCTGTCTATAAGGGCACAATCATGTGTGTATGTCTGGCGTTCTTGTCCTCCTCATGTTGTTCACTCCACTCTCTGTTTTCTTAAATCCGACTGGCTTTGAATCTGTCAGAAAGAACAGTGAAATGTGTAATCACTGAACTACGCTAAATAAAGAAACACATTTTCTAAAAGTAAGGTTTGGAAAATTGCTTAGTTTTAACCCAAAATCAGTTAAGAATTTACATTTATGCATTTGGCAGACGCTTTTATCCAAAGCTGTCATGATGTCATGATGTCTTCTAGTACAGGGTTAAGAGTTGAGTAGTGGGGTTACTAGAGCTGATAACTAGTTTATGATAACTGAGTTTAATCCACGAACGTGATTCCTAGATCTGGTTCACAGAAAAAAGCACATTAAACAATTTGTTGTTTGAAATGTTCAGTTAACATACCGAAAACATGTGGAGTCTATTGATTATTATATGACCTGTTTTCAGGTTAAATGTGTGATGTCTCTGAGCTGAAGTGTGTGTGTGTGTTTGCGCATCCTGATACTGCTTTGGTAACTTTAATCCTATCCTTAATGCTAACTCAATATAAAGTCTTTACAGATTTTACAGAAATTGTACTTACAGAACACATTTGTGTTGTTATGTGGTCTTTGGTTTTTGCGAAATTAACTTATATTTGAGCTATTTTTCCCTCTCTATGCTTGATGTATGTGTTCTCCTGCACCTCTGCAGGGTTTGTGAACCAATTTAAATCAAATTTGCGATAAACTGATGTGAGCATTAGTGAATAATTGATGTGTTGTTGGGCTTTTGTACGCGACTATTAAACAACCTACAACACTTGTGTGTTCAGAGCAGGAGTGTTACGGAGGCGGCGGAGCGGAAGCGGAGTGCCACCAGAGGTAACCTTCCCCAGAGTACTAACTATGATTCGGACTACAATTCCCATGGGCCCCGTATCTGGGGCTGATCACTTCCTGTTTGGTTCACCTGTTCACAATCAAGTGGTCTATTTAAACCGCGGACTCTGTTCGTTCAAGAGTTTTTCAACCCCTTGTTGTTTACCTGGTTTTTTATGTTTGGATTGTTTCTATTTTTTCTGATCGTTTGCTGCCTGCCTTGTTTGACTCTGCTTTGGATTACGTTTATGATTGTTTGCTGCCTGCCTCGACTCCTGCCTGTTTAACATTGCTAATTTTTGTCCATTCCCTATAACACTGCTGGAATTTTGACCCATGCCTGTTTTAACCATTCTTAATAAAATCTGCAAATGGATCCACATGACTCGGCATCCTCGTTACAAGGAAGAGAAGGTTTGTGTTGTAGAGACTGTAGTGGACATATTGACTTTTAAAGCAACCTAATTGGATGAAACATCAGGTCATTAATAGCATCCATCTATATCTGGTGACCTTCGAGAAGTCTAGAGTTCATGATGAGTTTATGAGATATATAAGAGTAAAACTACTAAATGACCTGTGATGTGTACTGACTGAAGTCTATAGGGTTACGGTCTTGTTTATGTAGTCAGAGTGATGTGCTGTGGTGCCCCAGTAACATCCTGAGACTGAATCTGTGTCTGATTATCAGGTTGAGATCAGTTTGTCCACTGGTCAGCTTTGATCCATAATACAGAATCCATTCACCACTGAAACAGTTCAGCCTGCTGTCTCTGTAAATATAGTGATTTGTCCATACTGATCATCACTCTTGACCGCTAAAGTGTAATTGGGGAGTTTGTTTGGTTGGTTAGCAAGTCTTTCTGAGAGTAACACTCTCTTTAGGAGCTTTGAGTGTTTATGATAAACATGCGTTTTATACACTGGGCATGAGGCATTATTTTATATACGGTTATGGGCTGGTGTGCTGATTATCTATAGAAATCTTTTTTTCTTAGTATTAGTATTGTAATGCAGAGTTAGTATTGTTATCTTGTTGTCCTTTAAGGTACTGTGACTTGGATTCTCAGCTGCCAGTCCTATTGAATAGAAGTGATGTGTGCTTTGACATGTACATTGCTGATTGTAAGAATACGTCTGGTTAGGAGATCAATGTAAGCCAGTTTTCTGCATTAGATGAATGATGTTCCATGCAGATGAAATAATATGGAAGAACAGAATCAACTCTCACTGCAGTTGGGCTCACAAATAGACTTGATAAGCACAGAGCTCATTTATATGCTAATTCTCTAAAGCAATGTCTTGCTTCACTTCAGTGGACATGAAAATCCTCCATGACTCTGTTCTCTGAGCTTATACGTTCTCCGGTGGTTTAGTGTTGAGGCTCTTTTGTTTGTTTTATTTGTGTAATACAGTAAGCATGTCAACATTGTGAGTGTTATGTAAAAAACGAATCTCTCTGAATCCCACCTGTACTATTTGTGATCAGTTTAGAGAGGTGTTTTTTTCTGTCTGCAGTCAAAACTTTTCTAGATGGTCCCAAAGGACCTATGACTCACTAATGTTGAAGATCTTCACCTTTCTTTCTCATATATTCTGAAATATTCATTTTGGTTACATTCTGCTGCTTCAGTGAGAAACTGTACAGAAATGAGATTAATGTTTTTCAATATAACACAAATACAGATATATATATATATATAATAAATGTAGTTTATTTAAATATGACAATATTATAAAAAAACGCTCTATCATGACAACAACAGAGTTCAACGCAGAAGCAGCATCACACCTGCTCTTATACTTGAAGAGATTTGGTTTAATGTTAAGCCTAATTGTACAAATGTAATGTAAATATACAAATGTATTTCATAAGAAGAGATGTTAATGCTTGACTCCACAGAAACCAGTTCAATCACTGAGCTTTAGGAAGCTCCGCCCATCTCTCTATCTATCTGTCTTTAAGCTTTCTTCTCATTGGTGATCTCACAGAATTACAAAATCTCACAAAATTGCAATCAAAAAACGTAGGTGTTCCATTCTAGCATTTAGAACACCAGCTGGTTAAAAATTCAACTATTTACTGAATAGTGTACACCGGTCTGTTGATTGATATTGGAAGTTTGGTTTCAGGATGTGGGTCCTCATCTGCTTAGGTCATTACACACTGATTGATTTCGTTTTGTCCATTGTGTTTAGATAACTGCTTATAGACTCTTTTACACAAATGCTCAGTTAGGCCCAGGACATGAAAAGCAGCTTCCATTAGGATTAGGGGTGTAGTAATGTTTGAAACACTGTGTGGAGTTTGTAGAGTAAATTATTGTATTTTATTTGTGCTTACCATCGCGGGCAGTAGTGTTTCTTTAAATTAATCCAGATTAAAAATGATATTGTTTATCTGTGAGATTGAATGTGCAGGTGTTTGAAGGGAATTTAACATTGTTATTTATTACTGTAATTCTCCAAGAGTCCAGAAAGATCTGGATACCCTCTTCTGATAATCACCATCTCAGACCTAATGCTGTTATACACCTACTGTAGATACAAATGTTTTAAGTAGATAAATTAAATTAGAAGAAAATCAATATCTCTGTCTGAAAGCCATTATAAAGGTGAGAAGCATTATTAAAAGAGTGAGTTTATATTCTCCACTATATTCTCCATTTCAGATGACCACCTTTCAAGATGTTCCATCTTCATCCTAGTGCTTAGACGAAGAAAAAACACAGAGCTGCTTCAGATGGGTTAGGGCAAGTTGATAGCCGAGAGTGAGACAGACAGACAAACAGAGAGAGTTATTAACAGGCTCTATTACAGCAGACTCAGTTTCCTGAGGGATGCCTGGAATCCAACACATTGAAAAGACTGCATTGTTTAGTATGTTCACTGATAATACAGTGAGTCTTACTCAAATGACCAAACACACTTTGTTAATCTGAAACTACACAAGATTATAGAGAAAGAACTAAAATAGCAGTTATAAATGGGTCAGAATGTAGTTTACCAATTGTAGCTTCAGAGATCCTGATGTTCTGCTGATGATGGAGGTCAGGTTGTAGTTTTGGTAATGTTCTAAGTTTGCTCCAAAGGTCCTGATGAGCTTTATTACATGGAAAGGCATGATTTTTCCTTTGAACTTCACAAGTTTGACCTTTAGATGTAGCAGATATGTTTCAGTATGATATTAAATAACATAATTGACTTTGAAGTGATTGTGATCGGATTTCAAACGCTCAGCTGTCATTTGAGAGTCTGATGAGGGTTCAGTAAGGAGATCAGCTGCTTCCTCTTCCATGCTTTCTACTTTTACATCATGGAGCAAAATGTCCTGGTTTTACAAGAAACCAGTTCTGACCATTAATTAAACTTGTGCTGCTTTAAATAATCGTGTGCTGCTTTACAGACTCGCTCTGGTAAACACATTCTCAGTACCGCTAGTATTGTACAGACTTGTGCTGGTTAACACATTCTCAGTACTGCTAGTATTGTACAGACTTGTGCTGGTTAACACATTCTCAGTACTGCTAGTATTGTAGAGACTTGTGCTGGTTAACACATTCTCAGTACTGCTAGTATTATACAGACTCGTTCTGGGAAACACATTCTCAGCACTGCTAGTATTGTACGGATTGTTCTGGTAAACACATTCTCAGTACTGCTAGTATTGTACAGACTTGTGCTGGTTAACACATTCTCAGCACTGCTAGTGTTGTACAGACTCGTTCTGGTAAACACATTCTCAGTACCGCTAGTATTGTAGAGACTTGTGCTGGTTAACACATTCTCAGTACTGCTAGTGTTGTACAGACTCGTTCTGGTAAACACATTCTCAGTACTGCTAGTATTGTAGAGACTTGTGCTGGTTAACACATTCTCAGTACTGCTAGTATTGTACGGATTGTTCTGGTAAACACATTCTCAGTACTGCTAGTATTGTACGGACTTGTGCTGGTTAACACATTCTCAGTACTGCTAGTATTGTACGGATTGTTGTGGTAAACACATTCTCAGTACTGCTAGTATTGTACGGACTTGTGCTGGTTAACACATTCTCAGTACTGCTAGTATTGTAGAGACTTGTGCTGGTTAACACAATCTCAGTACTGCTAGTATTGTAGAGACTTGTGCTGGTTAACACATTCTCAGTACTGCTAGTATTGTACGGATTGTTGTGGTAAACACATTCTCAGTACTGCTAGTATTGTAGAGACTTGTGCTGGTTAACACATTCTCAGCACTGCTAGTATTGTACGGATTGTTCTGGTTAACACATTCTCAGTACTGCTAGTATTGTAGAGACTTGTGCTGGTTAACACATTCTCAGTACTGCTAGTATTGTAGAGACTTGTGCTGGTAAACACATTCTCAGTACTGCTAGTATTGTAGAGACTTGTGCTGGTTAACACATTCTCAGCACTGCTAGTATTGTACGGTTGTTCTGGTAAACACATTCTCAGTACTGCTAGTATTGTAGAGATTTGTGCTGGTTAACACATTCTCAGTACTGCTAGTATTGTAAAGACTTGTGCTGGTTAACACAATCTCAGTACTGTTAGTGTTTAGTTCTGTAGTTTGCTTTGTGCTGGGAAATATATATAAAATAACACCATTGGCTGAGTAAATGACATCACTGTCTTTTTGTAACATGATTTTTTTTCTCAAAACATTATTTAATAGCACCAACAAAACTGAAAGTTTAACAGAAAGTTATTCTTCGCCCTCTTGTGTTAAACTGTTTCCGTGTGTGAAATAATCTAATATAGTAACTCACACAGTCCTTTACACTGTAAATACCGTACGGATTGATACTGAGGCCTTACGAGACAGATTATGATTACAGTTCTCAGACTAGAGGAGAAGAAAGATGATGTTTACAATCTGAAAGCACAATGAATCATTCATGGCAGACGCAGAAGAGCGAGCACAGGCCTAATTTTCACACATGCACACAAGCATCTCCATGTGTTTTTGTGCGTTATATGGTAAAGATTCTGCTCCATGATGTTAGGGACTCACTCAGCTGTTTTGGCCTCCAGAAGAACAATGGCAACAAAAGTAAAAACATGATTTATAACAGCGGCAGGCGTCCAGATCGCACTGCGCGTTTTCCAGTTTAATTCACGGTCGTCAGCTGTGTGGAGAATACTGATGAACCCACCCATCTGTTCACTTCTCTGCCTTCCTCATCCATAAACCCAGTCCTTTAATGATGATGATGATGATGATGATGATGATGAAGAAGCCACAGTCAAACTACATTTGAGTATTTGAGCTTAGATCATAATAATGATGATAAATCACTCTGACATTAGAGAACTTCTGATGACATCACTCCTCAGATCTGCAATAATGCGTCTTTCTGTGTCTGACATCCACTGAGGAGAGATTCAGCTTATTGATCAAGGTTATATCCAACATTTTTATTATATGTATTATATATATATATTATATAATTTTTTAATTATATGACATTTCTAATGTCAGCTTGTAGTCACGGTTGTTTTGCATCAGAAATAATTATCATTAAGTTTTCATAACTGCTTTACCTTTAAGAAACGCTCAAAGTTATGAAACAGTGGACAGATTAGAATCTGTAGGGTTTGAATTAGCATTTGTAGCATTTAAATGAATGTGTACAGAAGATTCCCTGTCTTAGTGTTATTGTGTGCTGTGGTCTGATGTTGGCTCAGTCTTATACTGTATTTGTACAGAACAGCCAAATACATTCTAGCAGGACATTCTACCTGCTTGTTTCTCAGATTAAGATGTTTGTAAAAAATTATTTCAGTGTGACTTTAGTGAACTTTGTGTTTTAATATGATTGTATGACCAGGAAGATTTTCAGTATTTAATAGGTGAGTTTTTGTCCTGAAATTACTTTCTAAAAGAACAATCAGACATTTAAATCTCCATTTAACCAAATGAACACTTTTTAATAAATAAAGCTGTGTGAAAGAGATTACACTTTTAATTTGCTTTCTGCATTTACAAATTTAATGAGTTTTCAGTTTTAGTGTGAAATGTGATTTTGTTATTGTCGATTTTTGGTTATATTATTACGAAAGGGACATAAATAACAAATGCGTATGTCTTTGATGTTTGGGGGTAAAGATACTAACAGTTCTAACAGTCATATTTGATGTTGAACTGGATCTGTTTGACTCAGTCTGTAAACTCACCTATAGCCAGAACTGATAATACTATAACTCTAGTATTTTAGCACTGATGAACGCCTCGTTTACACTGATACCATCAAGAGTCTTCATCAAGATTTAAAACATGCTTATCTGTTTAAACACCTCGTCTTTGTCTTGAGGCATCCATTGTTTTTCTGCGATCTGGATTAATTTGTGTTTCTCATCAATAGTGCAGAAAAACATGTTGTTTTGGGGTTGATAATTACCATGGCAACCCTGCAGGCATTGAACCAAGCCAAATGAGATTCTCTCCTGTAACCAACAGAATTTATCTTTTAAACTGAGCGACTATATTTGAGACTGTGTTTATTCAGACTACAATATATTTTGACAGAGTTAATACAAAGCACAAAACACAACATTAGACAATAAAGTAGATTACATGCAGCTAGATCAGTCACAGGGATGTCTGTGGAGGCAAGACATCCCGTAGCAAGTGGAATAATAGAATGTGATTGGTCGATACAGGTGTGCAGTGGAATGATGTGATTTTATTGGTGAATGCAGGTGGAGTGATCAGCTCCCCATCTTCTGTTGTCACTCAGAAGTCAAAAGGTGTGTTTATACACACCAATTATGCTTTAACTGAAAGATTTGACATGAAATGTTGTTTATCTATGTTTGTGAGGGTCAAATGTCCTCACTAGCCTCGTGAAATATCATGACAAATATTAAAATCGAAAACTAGCCAGCTGAGAAGGGGAAGTGTTAAAAAAGTCAATTAGATAAGCCCTTCCTTTAGACAAGAGCCCAGTCTCCACATCAGGGGGCTCCTGCCAGGGGCCAGCCCCATCCATGTTAGAGTTCCAGCCCCAAACATGTACATCGGGCTTCTCATATAGACAAGAGAAGGAGGAGAGTGTTGCTTCTTGAGCCCCTCTCAATGAGCCTTTTTTACAGTTATGCATCTGACAGTTTTATTCATAGTGATATGCTGCTAGCACAAGCAAAAAAGGAGTTTTTTATTCTGCCTGTCCACTTCTAACTAAATAACGTGACACAGTCTGCATTACAGTGACTAGAGCATGTTAAATAACAATTATGTGCCAAACACGAGTCTGTTTGGTGACATGGGCCACAGCGCCCTTTCTTCAGCACTTTCATTGTTCATCTATACAAGACTAGAGGTGTCTGATGCTGTGTTGTGTGCTTGGCTGTACAGCAGATACTTGTAGATGTGATGTGTGATTCAGAGGACAGTCACTGCTGGAGGCGAGTAGGACTGTATCAGGGGACAGACAGGAAGTGCCCGCGCTCTCTGTTCCAGGATAAATAGCAGGCCAAAACTAGTGCGAACCCGCGGGAAATCTGATGCCCGGCTGCTGTTCTGCAGGAAATAAAAAACATTTAGCTACTACGGGAACATCAAGGGCTCATATTTCTGTGACTGAGGGCTTTGTAAATATTACATTTCAGTCTCTCAATGTTAAAAAAAACATTTCATTTCCAGAATTACACAAACATGTTTAAGACAGCACAACTTAAAGGCATGAATTTACACAAAATAAATGATAATAAAGCAAATGAAAAGGTATCGTTGTGTGAAAAACATCCCCAAATCAAGAACTGGTCCTGTCAGTTTGTTTTAAAGAACTGAATTACAGGCAATCATTTGACAAGCCTGCAGTGTACAGTATATAACAACAGATTTGAGCTTTTCTTGAATGTGGCTAATGGTTGTGCTGTTTGTTTGTCATTTACACAGCTTGAATGTATTGAATGAATTGGCTGAAGGAACACACCTGTTATTCACCTTCCTGAGTCCCTTTGTGCTATTGGAGCAGGTTTGGATAGAGTGAATAATTTAATAGCCAGAGGCCAAGAAGTGCCCTGCCACTCAAACCAGCTTGTGCATAATTATTAGCAAATTTGAATAATTTGAAGTTTGTAATTATAAAGGTGAGTGTACATGAGAGCTAAAGTGTCAAAGTTTAGCGCTACAGACACATGCGGGACTTTAGACTCATTTAATTATTCACTTCAGCCACTGGCTGAAACTATATTTATCATGAGGAATGACACATCAAACCCTCACAGGTGAGAAGAGCTGAAACAGGTAGATTGATGGAATCATCAGATTCAGAACAGATCACTCAGAACAGAGTGAAGGCAGCAGAATTGAGTTTTATTGTGCTGAGTCATGAGATATACAGCTACTGTCTATAGCATCAAAGAGCATCAAAGCCTGAGTGAATGTGTGCTTATACAAAGCTCACACAATGTTTGCTACGACTGGCCCAACTTCTGTTTCTATAGCAAATACGTCAAAGTAAGGATCTGAATTTCATTCATTTGTAGGTTTGTGGACTGATATACGGCAGCTGTTTTCTGATGTTGTTTGATAACCAGTGATGAGTCTAAAAATCAGAGTTTGATTTAGTCTCTGGTGGTTTTATACAGTAGCTCAGGTCTTCTCATGCCTGCCATGTAGTGCGTGTATGTGCACGTGCGTGCGTGTGTGTGTGGGGGGGGGGGGTTTGGTGTTACTTAAGCATATATTGGGGACAAATTTGTATAATTAGTAAAGTCAGCAAAACATGACAAATCTGAGCAAAGACTCGTTTCAGTGAGGTCCTCATTTGTAAAAACACTATACAAATACAATAAAGTATACGGTCATTTTGTTTGTAATTAGCTGTGTATTAAAACAGTAGAAGTCTATGGAATTTAGATAAATAAGTAAATGTATCTCTCACACACAGAAATTAATTTGTGAATGTTTATTGTGTCTTTACCTGTTGCCCCCACTGATTAAATTATATCTGATTAGTTTACAAAATGAACGTCTTTCTGTTTATTTGAGAATGTAATTATACATAAAATGACTGAGGTTTAAAAAAGAAGAATTAATAGAGCTTTTTAATATTCACAGCTAAACACTTCAATACTAATAAACTGTGATTTGTATAGAAAGTCAACATGTAAAATAACTGACTACAGACAGTCAAAGAGTGTGACAGACAGGTTGTGAGGCAGACAGATACATTTATAAATTGTGGCAGAACGTTTGTGAGATGCTGTTAAAGCAGGTTGATGTTTTTATAGAGAGATGATTAAATGATGAGCATGTAGACAGTGAATCATATAAACGTGTAAAATGAAGATTCATTGCACTAATTAAAGACAAATCTGTTCACTGTCAGACCCGCATGTGTAATTCATCAGTTTAAAAGAGAAACAGTTGATCTAATGGATGAGACTGAGATTCTGAATGATGTATTACATTTAATGGCCTGACCATCACTGATCAGCTGCAGATCTGTTCATGGAGAGAGAGAGAAAGAGCTGTGATTAGATCTTCACTTATCCACACACACACACACACACACACAGGTGGTCAGGTGTGCTATTGTGTGCTTTCTTCCTGTCTCTGTCTCTGTCTCTGTTGGTCTGTTGATTGTTTTAGACTGTCAATCACATGCTTCATTTCCTGTATAAGCTAGACCATCAAACTCACCGTTGATGTTACTCAATGTGGGCTTTACAGTACACTGTTGAAGATCAAAATATGTACACAATTAGATTAACATTTGCTGTTTTAACTTACAAAATGAGTAGAAATCTTTTCACAGAGCTCATAGATCAGTTGCTGACTGAGATGTAAAGGAAGCTGGTGGGTTTGGTTAGGGTTAGGTAAGGGTTAGTGATCTTCACCATCTCATAAATGACAATTTATGCCTGATTTATAAACTGTGTCAGACTGTAATGCAAGTAAATCAAAGTGACAATAAAAAAACAGGCAGCATATAAATTGCAAAGTTATACTATCAGTTTGTCAGTCACATGAAAAGGCAATACGGGGATAATTATTTCATCTGCTTTAGCTTAATTTTGGCTGCTCAGTTTATTAAATTGTAGAAACAGCTTCACAAAACATCAGTCCTGAATGTCAGTCTTTGGTTACCTATAATCTCTTAGTAGTAAGAAATCTGACCTTTGACCTTTCATCTGCCCGATTGTCAACACCTCACCCAGCAGAAGAGACAGACCTCAGCAGACGGCTGTAATGTTTCTTCTATAGAAACACCTTATATTGTGTATTCAGTATAAATGTGTGTTCTGTTTGATGTCGGGCAGAGAATAATAACAATGTGAAGTGATGTGGAACTGTAGGAAACACTCACAAAACAAAAGAGAGAACACAAACCAGGTGATTCTCCTCATTGACAATAAGAGATGCTGAGATGGCCTTCAGACTCGACAGTGTTTGAGGCAGATCACAGCCTTACAAACAACTTCAGCAGAGTGACACGTAATTATAAAGTGAGCCAATTACAGCAGTGGGGGGTTAAGGGAAGATCTGACATGTTGAGGCTTGCATAAACCTTCTACAGATAATTTATCTGTAGGTCATCTCTGGTGATAACCTTGCTCAAAAGACCAGCTTACTGGTTTTCTTAGAGCTGCTCTACAAGGTGAACCAGCAAAACTCCACAGACTCATCAGTTTAGAGCGATCACCAGCATCTAGTGTTCAAGATCATCTGTATAGTAGAAAAGCTAAAAAATTTGTTTGTGGGATGGATGTAATTATATAATACATTTCATCCACAGTTTCCGTAGGCATAAGTTTAACACGATTCTCAGGGGTTATGATATAAAATGATTACAAAACTGTCTGTCACCACCTAGACAGCAGATGATTCCTTTACTTGAGTTTCTCTGTTTTCTCGAAATGGAAAAATAAAAGTGCCGGTTCTTTCATGTGCACAGGCTGCCATATGCAAATTGCCATTGGAATTGATGTGATTGGTTGTGATTCACATAGTAGTGTGATGTTACTACTCATCACCCAGATTTTGACGCTCTGACCCCTGCTGAGATCATTTGGTGCTCAAGTGAGAAAATGGGGCAGGTTTCTCATTTTTTAATAATAAAGGACACAGTACTGTTACGGTGAGGGTCCGGTTATGTTTGTGATAAAAGGAGATGGGAACACGGAACTAAATAATAAACGATATTTAATAAAGTAATGAACACAAAAACCAATACAAACACTAACCGTAAAAATGAATAAGTGACGACGTGCAAAAACAGCAGTGAATAAACAAAAGACAAACCACGATGAAAAGATAATACAAAGACCGGGGCAGAGGTATCCAAAACGTAATCCAAGAACGAGAGCGTAAATCCAATAACCAGGGAACCACGAATGAATGCAAGACTAGAACTAGAACTAGAACAGCGAACAACCAAACAAACTCCTTACAACAACCCACCCCCAACTAACAAAAAAAACCCGGAACTTAAATACACAAAGAAATCATAGAACACAGGTGATGACGATTAACACACTTCCTGATTAACAGGAAGTGACATAAAACATACAAGACGAAAACCAATGTCATAATAAGAGTCTGTTCGCCTTGCTCGTCGCGGGAGCCCGGCTTCGTAATAAGTACAGTAGCAAATCTTTAAATACATCTTTATTTTTTCACATATCTTGTCTAATCTCTACATTACAGGGCTGTTACCAATCAATATCATTTTTTTCACTGCAGAGGTGGCACAGAAGATGCTCCTGCAGTGACATTTATATGTATTACACACTTTTTTATTCAGAGGGGCATGAATTCATTTACACACAATTACAATTGCATAAATAATGTGATGGGATTAATATTTTAAGTCAAAATTACATATTTGCAATAATGTCTGAAAAGCACTTTTGCTTGTGTTATTTTACACTTTAAAACAATGTAATAATTTATCCTGGGGCAATGTATTTATTAATATCTTGAATTTTGTCCCCATTGCACACCACACAACACCATAATAACATTAAGGATAATGTTAAATGCACCACTTCCTTTTATTTACTGTCTCTTATATTTCTCTGCTCACTTAGTCTAGTTGTACAAGCACTGGCGAGCTTGTAGAGATGCAGCAGTTTTGCCAGAGGAGAACTGGTTCTCCTGGCTGGGCCTGGTCTCTCCCGAGGTTTTGTCTCCTTT
>JAZGTJ010010038.1:0-18598 GCA_036877575.1 Botia almorhae | reverse complement strand
TGTAAATAGACTGCAGTGCAGATAAAAGCTTCTTTCTGTTATAACTAACAACATCATCAAGAAAGGTTTTATGACAAGGAAATTCTCCAATGTTAATTCTTTGTTTCAGGTCTGTTTAGAGATTGTACGCTTTGAAACCACTTAGGCTGTGCTTCATATGTCTGTTAAGCGGCGCTCAGACTGCAGGATTTTAATGTCCGGACCCATTATGAAATCTGGTTGCAGCACACACATAAAGAGACTCTTGACAGATGTTCTTCTCTGAAATGGACTGGTTAAGCACTGGTTAATGCAGTACCTGCTCTGGATCAGGTCTGGCCTGGATTCTCTCTCGTAATGATGGCGTATCTACTGTTCCTGTAGAGTCAACAGAAGCATACTGAAGCATCAGTGTTGTACTTTTAGTATGCTGCGGGTACTAATGAGACCCAAAAGAGAAAACCGTAAGCAGCATACCAGGACAGACACAATTGCAGCGGACGCCCTGCTCGAGGAAATCAGCCGCCACTGATTTGGTCAGCCCGATGACGGCAGCTTTGGACGTGCTATAAACACATCTGTTCACAACCCCTAGACATGCAATTAAGAGCAGACAGTTAGGGGACACTTCGCCTGACCTGTCATTTAGCCAATTTCAGCATCTGCTGAACTGAATATAATGAGGGTAAAATAATACGCCAAGACGTACATGGAACAATGTCAATCATCGCGCGTAATTATGAGGAAACGGTCGATTTCCAATGGACAACATGATCTATTACCACAGCCTATTAATTCAGCATCAAAAATGCAAATGGGTCTGGCCCTGGATAGACTTATTTTTTACCTTTGATGCTAGATGCCACGGAAGCCATATTGATGATATTTCCAGATTTACGAGCCAGCATCTGCAGAAATGAACAAGTGAAAATGATTTTAAATAAACAGATTGGTTTATGTCACATACTAGCTGCCATGGATCGCATGCAGATGATAATACTGTGGCAGATGCATGAGCTAGCTTCCACATGGCGGACAGAGAACACAGTGAATGAGAAGTTGTTTTAAATTATAAAACACAGACAGGAGAATGGCAAGGTGACCTTGGGGAGGAAGGCCTTGATCATCAGATACATGCTGCGGACATTCACATTCATTGTGAAGTCCCAGTCCGACTCCTCACAGTCCAGAATAGAGCCATGATGAACAAACCTGTGAGGAAGACACACAACATCACCATTTACATGTTATACATCTGTCACCCTGTCTGTTACATCCAGGCTATAATAATTCATTCTCATAATCTAATTCTCATAATCTAAAGTTTGATTACAGTAATTAATTTCACTGTTTTCAATCTTTTACCTGACCTCACTCAGTCACTTTTTTAAGATTTTAAAGTTATATTTTTACAGAATGGACAGGACAGGGTCACATTTTGCAGCGTTCACCCAAAGCAACTTACAGTGAATTCAAGCTGTAAGTACATTTTGTAAGTACATGCATTCCCTTGGATTCAAACCCAGAACCCTGCCGTTGCACGCATCACGCACTACAAACTGAACTACAGGAAAGCCAAATGAAAAATACAGAAACATAAATCTGTGCGTAACAGATACAGAAACATAATCTGTGCGTATTCCTTTTATAAAATGTTTTGCGATGAACACGCATTTCGAGAGGCACAAATAAGAAGCAGGTTTTCCAAATGTGACATTCCTATCAGTTCAGGTAAACCTTAATTCTAATAATGACTAATTAATGATTGATTATATTCAGACTTTTAGCTTAAATTCTCATTATTATTATCTTATTATAAGGCATAACAATAACAACCCAGCAACATTGAACAGCACATCCACATGATCAAAGTCCTTGGCCAGGGCTTCCACATGGTCTCTCTTCGTAACATCAACCACTTTGGTTTTAATACCTAAAAAAAGGAGAAGAAACAAGTTCCAAGAATCAGACGACAGTATGAGAAACCTTAGAAAAGCACATGTGAACTGAAGCAATTTGCTTTCAACATGATGGGACTTTTAGACACAGTAGAGGGGTATGAAAAATAGGATTTAAAAGGCCACCAGACTTTGAAATGTTTGTGAGAGAAAAGTCTGATATAGACACGGCTGCTTAAAGATCAAAGAGGCTGCTTAGCCAGATGAAAAGCAAACACACATGACTGTAGCTTCCTTCACCAAGATTACGATTCATAATATATTTGTATAAACTTCTATATAAAATTCTACAAATTAAATACAATTATATTATGACAAAAGTAATGAGCAATGAAAATCTGCATAAAATAATCATTTTTAATGTTTAAATAATAAACGTTATCATTATTACTGTCTTAAGTATTAAATGTTTTTACATTGTAATTCCTGTAATTATGCACATAAACGTCTTATTAAAGACTCACAAAACATTCATAAATATTTATGAATAGCTGCTGGGCAATAAAAAAATAAAAAGCTTGTTTATATTTAGAGCAGCCTGTTTATGTCTCACAAACTTCCACTAGGTGGCAGTACATATCCAGCCAATATTCAGGATCACCTGGAACGCCGTCCAGCTCTTTAAGTTTCTCTCCATTGATGTCTGTAGCTGTGACGTGGGCACCCTCCTTTGCAAAAGCCTATGCAAAAGCATACTGTTAATATTTGTCAATAAATATGCATGCAAAAGCATAATAAATTGATAAGGAAACCATTTTGGTTATTTTAATATACAAACGCAAACCCTTACCATCTATACCTTTCAACAGCCTTTAACTATAGTGAAATGTATTCCACAACAATTCGCGTTATGGCGGAACTCACTCCTTGCATTCATATAATCTGCCTCACTCCCTCACTCTCAGACTCATTTGAATATTCACTTAATATGTAAATTTATTCACCTAGCAGGTGCGCTGCTTAACTACCCCCAGCACTCCGCTGATCACATGCTGTTGACTCAAAGAGATCAACTCTGCCTAAATGACACTCTTTATTTCAGTCCTTAATGATTAATTATAGGGGTTTCATAAAAAGAATCTGACTGAAAATACTGGAGCTGGGCTCGGCCTAGTGTTAGCATGTCACCGAGTTATACATCTATACATGACAGCCTCAAAACTCACGTCGTCATTTTGACGGGCTTTGCATGTCAAGCCTTCATTCAAATGTGAAACTTTTGGCAAGAGTTAAACCTCACAGTAAGTCCATTTAGGATACCGAGCGTATATATAGTATATAGAGAGAATATATAGTATATAGAGGGAGTTGCAAATGAATGGTTACTATAGCAGCGGCTCTTCCAATGCCCTGGGCAGCTGCAGACAACACGATCACTTTTCCATCCAAACGTCCCATTGTCTTTATGAGGAACCGCAACATGTAGAGAACAGAAAGGGAACAGTTCATTAAATTAGGTGAAAAGTCAGTAAACAGTTCCAAAGATTATTTTATTAACGATTCTATTCAGATTTCACTCGACATATCCAGAGATTACATCTACAGTATATATGACTCTTCCTACAGCAACAGTCAAATAAAAATGAACTGGTTTGCTCACACGAAGTTGACTGATCTTATTGACAGATCTTCAATTTGGAGCATGCCAGCAACAGTCGCCTTTCACTTTCATTGCAAGCTATGCAAATAGTGGTTACAAATTGTGCATTACGTTCCTCATAACAGTTACTTTGTATAAGTGATCTTATTTTGAGTTGTTTATATGATACTCTCATATCAGTTTTTGTTTTATCTCAGTTGTTTATTATTTATTTGATTCGTTAATTTATATTTAATATCGATTTGTTGCACCATTTTTTTAATATGCAAGAGTATTGTTTATTGATTATATTGTTACTACAATAATAATACGTTTTCCTATACAGTAATTTACCTGCACCTTTGTGCTCGTGATCTATGATCAATAACATGTCACGTGATGAGTTTTGGGCATGATTTTAAACACCGCTAAAGTCCAAACATTTCACATTTACTCTCTAAACTTCACAGATACTGTCAGTGTAAACTTATACTGTAAAGTCTGTTTGTAAAACAGTGGAAAACTTACAGCAACTTACGATCAGCGTCTCTTCACTTCCACAAAAACTCACGTGCGAAAACGCCTGCGTCGTGTCACAATTAAGAGTTGTGTCAAAATAAAAGTCTAAATAAATAAATGTCTAAACCATGGTATTATAACATTGTATGGTTATCCCCCATTGTAGAGGCGCCTAGGAAAATAGAGGTTTAAAATGAATATTACTATAAGATGTTATTTTGATGTATGTTTGAGCTGGGAGTATAAAATGCCCTTCTTTAGCATCTAGTTTCATTTTATCACAAATAATAGTACACATTGTAGAAGTACAGTGTGATTAACATGCCTCTGATCGTTCCTTTCAAGAAAATACATTAGCACACAGTCAGGCGAATAGACATCCCATTAACTGCAATACTAACAGGCTGTTAATCTTTAGTATTATTATAGTTATGTAGAACTTACTGGTGACTTGACTTGTTTATACTTAAACAGTATTTTTAATATCTTGGTGAGAAGGTTTATTTCTGAAGCACTTTTTCTTTTTGAGGAACAAAATGAGCAGTTTGTATTTTATTAAGCAGCTTGTTGTGATAGAATAGCGGAATGTATAAGCACAGATGGCCAGGTAATGAAAAACCATTACGATTAGCAATAAACAGTGACGTCGCGGTCAAACATGCCTGTATTTTGAAAACAAACAGTAAACTTATGTAACTAAAAATCTGGTTGGTTTCAAAGGTTATGTGGCAATATCATTGTACAGTAGGTCTTTATATGAACTCAATATGAGGTTTCTATGCGCTGCACTTAAAATGTAGGAAAAAAAGAGTGCTTTATTTACGAAAGCGGGTCTTTTATGAGTCATTGGTTTTATAGAGCATATCATTTTTTCTAATTAAAATGTCTGATGCTCATATTTATTAGTGAAAAATATAATGTGGTGGCCACATAAATTTAGTCGCTTTTTAAAACTTTAATCATAGAAATACAATGTGCACACGACTCGAGCACACTGCTTAGTGTCCGAACAAAAGGCTTAGGGAAAAATGACTGTCGAGAGGTACTAGGACCTCAATCTCATCATGGGTCAATGACAGCGTCATGCAGTATAAAACATAAACGGACTAACAAGCAAATTGTTTTAATCTCAATAATGTGATGTCGCTTCAATCCCATCATGCAATTGACTGAGCTGAAATGAATGTTTGGTGAGTTATACGACATGAAAACGCTCACACAATGCTGGAGAGAGATACATACATAGAGGGTCTCGTAGTTCAGTGGATGTCTTATTAGGGTTGTAGGTAACCTTTAATGATTTATTAATCCTGCCAAAACTGGAAGGAAAT
The DNA here is from genome assembly GCA_036877575.1 of Botia almorhae. Classification (NCBI taxonomy): domain Eukaryota; kingdom Metazoa; phylum Chordata; class Actinopteri; order Cypriniformes; family Botiidae; genus Botia; species Botia almorhae. The sequence continues at coordinate 13,232 of JAZGTJ010010038.1, read as the reverse complement.
CAGTGTTTTGTGCTTCTCTTTCTTTTAACATCACAGGTTGCCATTAAGACAGCCGTTCCTTTGATTTAAACCCATTAATAGATTTATTTATAAGTGGCCACAAAACAAGATGTTAGTGAATAAGTAAAACTAGCAAATGGGAGAGTTTACAAAGGCTGCAATGCTCTCAGATTGAGCCTCCAAAACATATTCAAATGATACAACGTGATGAACAGCGCGGCTGAATATATGTTTTATAACTTTGACGTAGCAAATGTCATTTTAGCACCAGTTGCTTTTGTTATTTTTGAGGCACTTTGTTGCAGACGCATTTTCATTTAATTTTCAGAATGAAACAGATCAACCAGAGAAAAAGTTCTGAGTTGTGGAGAAATGACGCTCCATCGATGCATCATACTGAAGCAATATCATGTGAGCGCAAGTGCCATTATAGTAAATATTAGAACTTGTGGCCAATCAAATAAGAGGACCGTCGTGTGATGCATAATACTGATTATATTACAATATCTCATGTAATCTACAGTATAACATATAACAGTCTGTTAGTTTTTCTTCGTTTTTAGAAATTTTGGGAAATTTTTTGAAAAAAATCCTGAGATAACTGCTAGCTGACAAGCGTGCCGTGCACCACATGGAAGTTATGATTTGTCATGTTGCGCTGAGAGACTCCAAACATTGCCTGAAGAGATAAACCACATTTCCACTGTGAGTATTAATTTTTATATTTCTGCTTTTTTTGATAACTCTTGGATAAAGTGAACTGTTTGACGTAACGGTTTGAGAAAAAGAATCATTTTAAAGCAAAAACAAATAGTAAATAATTTGGACCGCCACAGCTTACTGTTTTATAGATTTCATCCCCTGTTGCGAGACGCATCAATTGATTCCAAATGCGCAGACAGAAATGCAATTGTAAAGTCGCATGTTTAAAACATGCACACACACACAAACACTTATAAACTCTGAAATATATTTCTAATTGTGATCTTGACACTTAACAGGAAAGGGCGTTCCTCAGAAGACCGGATCATTTATTTCCTGTTGTTTTAGTTTCACTGTTTATCGTCATTCGAGAACCTGCGATTAGTCTGAGCCCTAGAGAATAATGTAACTGTCAGATATCTCCTGCAGTAACATAACTTGCATGTGAAGATTTATCTTGCTTTCTTTCCACAAATGGGCTTGACTGGGTTGATTAATCTCAAGTGATAAGCGAGTACAGTCCTTGTCTTTTCTAATGTACTTTCTATAGATTTCACTGCAGATCAAGACATTGCTTCAGTAATGAATCTCAACAGAGCAATATTATAGGAAAAAGAGACCAGCAAGCAGTCATTTAAACCTTAGGCATGCGCAACATTAACAACAGATAGTGACAGATGAAGCCCCTCTTTTTTTAGTTTAACTAAAATGTTTTCGTAAATTTGTACTCTTACTACAAATCTGTTCTGCAACAATCTAACAAAAGTTCATAAAAAGGCAATTAGGATGTTGTTTTTTTGTAATTGATCTACATCATTGTACATATATAAAATATATGGCACTTCATAGAGCCCTTTAAAGGGGGTTCTCCAGAACCTCCGGGAGGAGGTCCAGATAACCTATTTATTTACTCCAGGAATATATATTTTATTCACCTCTGTAATTTTCCCTAATGATGGGTGTATTGGTGGAACTATTCACAGTTGTAGAAGTTCTTACAGGAACTGTTCCTCAAGTTCCTCAGGGATCTGAAACTGTGTGTGAGCGTAACCATATTTTTAGTGCTGATAACTGTTATCTGCTGCTGGGTAAAGATGCCAGCGATGCTTTATCCATTCTTGGATGACGAACAAAACATTTTACTCACTGAAATGTTTTGCTCTGAAAGGCCCAAGCAGTCAAACCTAAAATTCAGTTAGATAAAGATTGTACTATAGAGGAGCCAGAAGCTTTGATATCTATCAATAAAGCCCAAAGGAAACAGATGACTACTGGACAAAACACATTTCAAAAACAGAGTTTGTTTAAAAACTCAAATTCCAAAACTGATTAAAAACATTTTTGATTTTTCTGTAATCCTATTTGGCCACAGGTGAGATTTTAAAGCCTTTAAAGTCATCTTCACTTTATCATACTTGACTACATACTTGACTACAGCCTATCACCCTGAAATCTGCATTCGTAGAACACCACTAAATTAAATCAGCCAGCATTTAATTTTTAATTACTTACCTTACGCTTGCTCTACATTGAGCATCGCTGTAATTGCAACAGTTCACTAATTAAGGCAAGAGTTTCCCTGGAGCGACCTGGGTTAAATGCCACAGCTCGATGGAACAGTGGTGAACAAGCAGGATTGTGTGTTAGACCAAATGTCTTATTGGACATGACACACAGAATCGAGAGCATAGAGAGAAACTGCTGTTGATTGTAGGTTGCTGATTCTCTTGGATTCTTGTAGGACTATAAAGATCTCATTTATACTTACACCGTAAGCCCAAAGTATACATTTAATGTGTACATGTATGTTATCATATGCTTACAGTCGTATGGTTTAACCTTTCAAAGGACCTGTGGCAAATGGCACCCTAAGCGCCCTTCCTCCAAGTCCACTCTGTGTGACATAATGCAGCATACACTCAGGTAAAAATGTCTTCAGTATAGTAAGTGAACTCAGTGCATGTTAAAGGTGTGTGTACGGGCAGGTGTTGCAAGGCTACAAGGGCACGTTAGGTATATAATTTGGGACAGGGCCAAAGTCGTGTGCCGTTTTGTTGATACTGTTTTTACTCCTTGCTATCACAGCAACTGACAAAATGATGACTGCTAAACAAGCTGCAGGAATGAAAAATACAAAGGCCCAAAAAGTCAAGAATTCTCTTTAATGTTTGCTTCTAATTACTCAGAAGTCTTTGTGCCTGTCGAGTAATATATGCAAATAACATCAAGGCGTGTTTAGAGGTGATAAATTGCAATAAATTCGGTCTGCAAGAGGTTTTTAAATTGATAACATCGATGGTGGAATTTACATCTCCAGCAATACACTGCTCAAAATTAACCTAAAAGCTGAGACAATTTTCTGAATAGGGCTAACAAACCAGATGCGCCAGACCTCTCTCAGCCCCAATCTGTAAACTCAGTTCCATTATGCTCTAAAGCACCGAGTCAGTCTCCAGCATTCAGCTGCATCAACCATCTCCACTAGATGTTCCTCCACCCTCATCCTCGGCACTGCATGGAAATCAGCATGGACGAATGTGGCTTTGCCTCATTTTGCTTCTCCCACCCAACATCTGCTCCTGCAGATAACAGTTTACAAGTAAGGTGCTGTTCTCTGATAATTCACTAGGGCAGATAAACGCAATGTCATTTTTAATGAAATCCAACATCATAAGAATAAAAAAGTCAAAATTAGGCATTTAATGTCATTCAAATGTCCCCTGAGCACACAAACATTAGTGAGGTCTTTTGTGCAAATGGATTTGTTATCAACACCCAGTTTTTTAAGAAATTAATCTATTAATTTCCAATGTTAATACAGGAGTTTTTTAACTATTCACTGTTACTGTGTTTACATCGCACAAGTCAATTATATGTACGTCTTTCGACACATTTCCATGAGGGAGTATAATTTCCATAAATCAGCCGGTCTATAATATTGTTTGTAGATTTCCCTGAACTAACCGCAGACCATGTGGCTCACAGTGTGTCAGCTCGGTCTTCGGTAATTTGATGGGGCCACGGGCCCTTAGAAGCTCTAAACTCAATTCTTCCTAAAGCCATCTTAAATATAATAAAGACTGACACGGCTACAATAGCACGCCATGTGAAAGCGTCCCGCCCTGTTTTAACAGGATTCAAATGACGGATGCTGAAGGAATGAACTGCCCTACCAATTAGAGCAGCGTCATTACACATGCAGTTTCAATTAAATTCAGCATTCAGATCATAAGCCAAGGCAGAAGGCAAGAACGTTTGTCACAGCTGAGGAGAGTTTGGAGTCTGCAGAAACGCTGGGAATTTAAAGGGATTTTGCACAACTTTTACAGTGAACTTTTTGGACTGCGGGTGCAAAAATTAGGCGATAATGACAAGATGTGCTTTAGGGACGCTTCTGAAAACATTTTCCCCTCAGTTCTTGTTTCCTTCAGGGTAGTTTACACCTAAAATCCTCATTAATTTAAACCAGCTTCAAAGGAACACAAATTTAATGGAATAATTCCCTCAAAAACAAATGATCAACTGTTATTTACACTCCCTCATTCCAGACTTATTTTCAGTTTTTGTCTGTGGAACACAAACATACAGAACAGAAAAATCAGTACATACATATAATCTTGCAACACAACGACAGCTCGTAGAAACTAAGGTTACCAGTGAATAACGCTTTTCTGGAGTTTAACAGCCCCACGTCACTATTAAATGTCTGGGCAACAGCTGTTTAATAACGTTCATACAGCATTACAGCACATCAATCCATCCTTTAAAACCTGGAAATATTGGAGAGAGGAGCTTCAGAAATAAAGTATATATGAGTACGGACACAATATTATTCCATAATATCTGCCATCCTACTGTAGCACTAAATTCTGGTCTCATGCATAGCGGTTATATTAATGCAGTTATTGCCAGATTGTCTCTGAAAGCAAAATCTGAAAGGTGCTTTGAAAAATGCATACGGTATATTTGAAGTGAAGTGCTAGTCAAGTATCAAGGTGACGCATACTTGGAATTTGTCCTCGGCATGTTACCCATCCAGCTGGTGCACACATACTGGAGTGGTTTACAGCACATGTATTTTCTATGTTGTTCTGTATTTTCACATGTATTTTCTATGTTGTTCTGTATTTTTACATGTATTTTCCATGTATTTTCTAGGTGCCTATAAGAGTGTCATTAGGCTTTTAAATCACAGCTGCCTTTTAGCAAAGGAAGCAGAGCATGAAACACTGCCGATCTAATAATGTCCAATATCAGATGCTTTTAAACAGACAGTATATGAGGTCCAAGGCTTCTTTTACACGAGTTATGTAAAACACATTAGTAACACAGCGGACTGAAAGTTGTGACTCATCAGGGGGCTCAGCCACAAAAAACTGTAGCCATTCGCCATTTAGTCTTTAAAACAGGTGAAACAGTGATGAACAGTGTCACAACTTCATCATCACATCAAGTTACAAAACATCATCAGCCTCATGGGTCACCTGAGTGTGTCTATTTTGTAATTCAAACAAGAATTAATTTACATAATGGCAGGAAAATTAACCAGATATCGTTTGGAAATACCGGCCTAAAGTTAAACATGCCTAACACCTTAAAAAGGTCACCAATTAAACAACACAATTGTTTAACTTTAAAAGTCCATTTTAAAAGAACACCGCAAAAAATCCAACATTTGTGCAGAAATGACAACAGCTAAAACCCAAGCAGTTATACAATTTAAAATTCATCCCATGTTTAAATGTGATGAAGCAATTAAATAATAACTCACATGCTTTGCAGCTTTCAACACTTGTGAGTTTTATATTTTATTCACCCATATGTCTTTTTTACTGCTTATCCCAGCGTAGCATAGGCTTATGGGAATGCTAAATATCCAGGGCCATAGGCAGGAATAAATATTTTATGCGGTTTAAAAATTAAGATATACAGAGGGGGATATGAAAATGTACAGCATAACAAATGACCCTTCTCAACAAGTTCCCGTCTCCTCGTCATTCCACCTGTGGCAGCCTAATGCGGTACATGATGAGAAGATAAAAATGAGCTCTCTCTGTGTTACACAATAACTCTTGATGAACATACAGATTGGCTGGAGAGCATTTACAAAAAGCCTGCAAAATTCTATTATCTTGTCTTGTCTCTCCAAAGTATTTTTAACATATGGTCAGTTGGAATTAAATTTAAAGTTTTACATCATTATGAAAATGTTGTTGTTTAAAGGAGCTTTTAAAATGTGTGGTGTATTCAATCACACACAACATAAAGCTTTTGTAAAACAAGTAAATTAGTAACAATGGCTCCGAGATCACACTCTGCCAGCCAAAGCGTAAAGCAGCCAGACAGTAAAACACACTTCACTGACCGCTGCCTGCAACTCTCCCAGACTATAAAATAAACCATCATCCTTACAATGCAAACACCATATTACTAACATGACTAAATACTTCTGTATAACGAACATCTGACTACAATTACTATGTCTATACACTGTACAGTATTGTTTGTTGTATGTACATTTATCAGAGTGCCTTGTCAGAGGATGGGCTCCTTAGATTTTATTATCTGTTCACTTAAACATATTTTGGAGTTTCTCCTTGTCATAGTCGCTTTGGCTCGATCGCCGGGGAAATTGTCTGTAAAGCTACATTGAAACATTATACATTGTGCTGTACAAAACAGCCATTCAAATTTCCAGGTGAATAAAGAGCACAAAAATACAAGGAGGCACAGACCGGTGCTCGGGGGACTTTAATGTACTGTAACGAATGCAAGGATTCTGCATCCGTAGAGTCCTTAGATGTTACAGACAAGAGGAAATGAGTTGCTCTTGGAGCTGTAGGTGATGTCCTCTTTATTGGTGCTGTTTCCGAGTTTTTAAAGTTTTCAGAGTTTGAGGCAATTATTATTTTTGCATGATGAGGCGCTCCTGCAAGTTATAGCTACAGTTTTCTTATTGCATCTGCATTAATAGCTACAGTTTATAAAACTTTCAGAACAACTTTTGCACTGCTGCCACAATCATTTAGAAGAAATGAAAAGTCATTACCGGGCACAATCCAAAAATAATTCAGCTAAGAAAGTTAGAACATTTTTATTAGAAAATTCAGTTGAAGATCCTAACAGTGTGAACCATCAGATACAAGATGTTGGTACTTACCAAGAGCAGAAGCTTGTGAATGTTGCGAGATGAATTCTTAAGATTGAGCTGCTTGCCCTATAGGAAAACCATTCATGCTTTGATTCTTTTTCCAGCGACCGGAAGTAAAAAAGCCAGCATGAAATTCTGTGGTATGTTTAGGACAACCGTTCATTTAAATTATATTCAAAAGTACATGTGAAGTTTGGTGCTCATGAATATATGTATTAGATATCTCACAAATGAAAGCCCAGGCAATGCACATAATTGGCTAGAATCACTCTTGTATGTCTTATAACCCGAGGAGTCTGTTCTGAGATATCTGACCCACGATCACATAAGCCTCAATTTGACAAGGTCTGTGAAACCACACAAATCTCTTAAACCTGCTGTGCCATAAAAAATCTTCATTTAGCAATATGTTAATTTCACATCTGTTGTATTTCAAACAAATGAATACAAATTGATTGACATAATACAAGACAAATAAATGTGATTTTCATATAAATCTGAGGGGTTTTTTTTATCTATAAGCTGCTGCAACTGGCACACGTGATAAGAGACAAGACATTGTTTATTTTCCTGGTGTGGTGCTGGGTAGCCCTTCCCACTGCGATCTCAATGGTAAACGTCAATTATATTCTGATCAGCTGTGATTGGTTCACAGTACAGATTGTGTCTGTCAGTAAACAGGTCCTCATGTGTGACATTCTGTACACGGAATAATTGTTTGAATGAGAAATTCCATTTCACCCATTCCAGGAACAGTGATGAAACCTCATAGAAAACAGCCATATCCTGCACCAGCAATCTTTCACTCTGTCATTCCAATCTGTCATTCCCTTTTAATTCAGTTTGTGGTTTCATTCAGAGAACTGCTCACAGGAAGCAGTCAGGTCCTGTGGTGCCTTCACGGTTCTGTCTGCGTCTGTTTCACCAGAGGCAGCGCGAGATGGATGCAGGGCACAGATATCTTCTACAGCTTAAAGGCTAATGTTTGCTCGGAAACATTTCATGGTGCCGGATGATTTCATGAGACTTTCCCAATGGCACTTTTTGAAAACTTTTGACAAACGTGGCGTTCCCTGCAGTCTGGTTGGTTCTCAGAGGAAACTTTGGAAATAGCACAGCAATATGAATCAAAATAGGCAGGATGTCAACATCCGCACCTGCAACATCTTTGCAATGCTCCTTAAGTCAAGTCAGTTCATTCTGCAGTCAACACTTCTATTTTCTCATTCTGTTGGAGCTGTATGGTTCCATAAAGAACCTTTAACCTCCACAGAACCTTCCGTTGCGCTAAAGGTTCTTTGAGGTGGAAAAGGATTCTACAGACTATTAAAGAAGAGTTTCTTAAGAACCTTCAACTGAAAGATTCTTTGCAAAACTAAATATGGCTCTTCTATGGTATTGCTGGTAGTGGTGCAGTTAATGCACACGCGTGTTCAAAAGTACATCAACATTTTAAACAGCTGCCTGACTGAAAACCGAACCAAATCACCATGGAGATGGTGCTCCCTGCCTTCTTTAACTAGACGTGAGGGCTTCCATTCCTACAGCCCACACAATGAGCATTGAGATTTCTCCCATTCACATTTCCCATTCAAAACTGCAAGCGTTTTCTGTGAAGAAAATGACAAACACTTTACAATCTCAGTCAACAAAATGACAAAACTAGAATAGGGCTGATTCTAGTTTGAAGTGAGGAGCTCACACAGGTCCTGCGCTGCTTTTCCACTACAGAAATCCACACTGTAACAAAGACCGGCTCAATTGAAAACCAAAAGTACAGCACTTCCTTGAAACAGATCTCGTAATCAGAGTCCCAGCCCCGGGTGCTGATGGGAGAAAGACAAGAGGCGCAACATGAAAGCATCATTGTCATGATTGCAGCAGAGAGATGCTCATTGATCTGATTGGTATTATTATAAACAGATTGTAAATGTTCTGCATGTTTGCGTGTTCCTCAGCTGAAGAAAGGAGATAATACCAGATACTGAAGGCCACGTACATCTGTGTTCTCCAACACTGTTCCTTCTTCTTGATTTACCAGCCCATTTTCTCGATCCATTTCCAGGAAATGAAAACAAATCAAGTGGCGCTAGGGTAGTAATGGCAAACACTCTTGGAAACCAAATTAAACACTGGTATAGGTTTTATATTATTCTGATGTTTTATTCCCCAAATGGATTCAGGAGATTACACGAGGCACCTTTGTAATAATGTTGTGCCAAAATAACTCAAAAACAACCTTCAAAACTCATTATGTTTCCAAGTTAATTAATAAACACGGGAGAAATCTTGTGAACAAGAGGAATGGAAATGAGAATCAATAACAAGTGCTCATTTCAAGCAGCCACTAACCAACTAAGGATGCAAAATGATAAAAAGGCGGCTGCGAATAGATTTTCAAAAGATTGTAGTATTTAACCTCCCACATCATCATAATAACACATTTGATTGAAGTTCTTACCGTAGATTTACAGTACAAGAAGCCTGGTTGTACCATCCTGTCAATCATTTTTCAAGGGTATTTAAGCAGCCGTATTAAGGACCAAGCTCCTCTTCTAAGATAGCAAGACAAATTTGTTTTCCGTTAAGTGCAAATTCATCTACTATTATTATTTTAGTTAAGACTGTATGGGTAGGTGAACTCTAACTCTAGCACTCAGGCGACTCAGACTTTGAATGTTCTTTCTGATTCGCTCATAGCAGAATAATGGACATGTGGCTTTGGACGTTTGGGGCGTTGAAAACACATCACAAAGTATAAATACAAATTTAAAACATACATTAAGATACAATAGCCGACCACCCTTTTCTTTCTGTTTCAGTTAAATGGCTTAAATTCCTCGGGAATGTTATCGGATCTGGAATAGGTTATCGCTCCAAAATGGGATTATATGGAATGAACAGGAACATACGGTGCACCTGTTCCCGTGATGCGTCGTCATGTGTTTTGGTCATTATACAGCTATCATCGGATCAAATTCCTCCCATGAGATCAAGAGTTGCCATATCATTACAAATCCCCTGCCATGTTCAACGGCTCGCAGCAGACAGACTGTGGGTTGGCATTCTGTGGCACAAACACAAAAGTGTGTGTGGATGTTGGAAATAGGGTGGCTTATGACTCATACAGCATTACTTTTCTGTTGTGTTTAAATTTGTATCTTTTTAAAGAAAAAGTTCGCAAGAATTTTATAGAGAAAAACAATTTATTAGTTATTTTTGGTTACTTTATCAAACCCTATAAAATTATATATATCCATTGTCACAGATTTTTTTTCAACTAGTTTTTCAAACGGCAGTTTTTCTGTTTTTTGAAGCTCATAACTTTGTATTTGAGTCTTTTGATTATTTTTGTCATATTGATCTGTAGCTTGTCTGTATGTAATGGCATTCAGGAGCTTATCCATGATACAAAGCTTATCTCACAGGCGTAAGTCTGTAAGATCAAAAGCTAGTGGCCAATAGCCAGGAGTCATTAACCCTGCTGTGAAACCTCTGGGCCCTCATTCTGGTCACAGATCCACCGAAGCGTCATCATGGAACCAATGGAGTCAGCTAGTCAAAACTAGCACCTGTGCTACACTTTTTGTTACAAATACAAAAACGCATGCTCACGATTCCCGGTTTGAGCCCTTATACTTGGTGATAATTTCAAACATACAGTATGAAAATAAGCTGTCACCTCATGATCTGTAGAGAATCCAAAGTTAAAAGCGTTACCTCTGGACTGGTCCAGCCACCTGCGAGCTGACCGGCACCATAGCATTTGGAGAGTCACACCACAGACAGATGTTACAGCCCTTCCTCCATAGCTCATGAGGGTAGAAGCTCTCTCTGTGAGAGGAACACTTGACCAACAGATGATTGTGGCCCAAACAAAATGCTAACCAGCACCTCACAGAGCAATTATTATGCAGAACTAGAAAACATTCAAGGTCTTTGTCAGGTAAGAGGTGCATTAACAGAGAATGTGTCTGTTCCTTTAAAAAGCCTTAAATGCTTGGGGGAGTTTTCGCTCATATAACACGGACACTGATTTGACCTTTTGTACATTCCTTCATCGAATAATAACAGCCTTCATGTGGCACAAATGAATCTGCTCGCTGGGTCTGTTCGGCTACAACATCCGCAGATCTTTTGCAGCAGTTGCACCATTTCAGGGCATGTCAGAAAGTTTCATATTGCTGTGTGCTGTAAATCCATCTGGGCATAAATTGGTTGAGCACTAGTAAAGTGCCTGACGTCTGCGATGAGATCAAACAGCTCATGTCCTCAGAAAGAGGAACCTTCAGTTTGGCCCGCGAGAGTTTATGTTGCATCACACCGCAAACACATTCGATTTTTCCATAATCGTTATTCTGTGGCCATAATTCAACTATTATAATTGTTCATTACTCTGTTTAGCTAATTCTACTGGCAATCCACCTAATAGATATTTGTAAATGTGCTATGTAATGTTTTCAACCAACTAGTAAACAGGCATAGCGTTCTTTCATCTTGTGTACATTTTTAGTGAAGTTGGGTCAAAACAGCAGTCATGGATTATTAGCTCCTGGTTCTTCCTCTCATACACTTGACCAACACTATTTTTAACACTAGTTTATTGCAGAACTACTTGCGTGTTTATTAGTAAAGATTAACCAGAATATGAAATGAATTGGTCAGAGATCAACTAAGGGCAAAACTGAAGTTCTGCCTGGTAATTTGTCAGTAGGTAAGTAAAGATAATTGTGGGGTCACACAAGGTTTAGTTCTTGGGCCATTCACCAGTTGCACCCATTAAAAATATACATATAACAAATATAAAGAAGTTATTTTGTAATGTTGTTGCAGTTCTGTGTTAAAACTTAAGTCTTTACAATGGAAATCAGTGATCAACTCACTTAGTTTAACTTCAGTGTGGGAATGTTCTCCTACAAACAGAGCAGGTCAGCAGGAAATAGAGAGATACACAGTAAGTCTTTATCAGGAGGGATGGGGAAGAGTCTCATTTGAGTTACACCGGATTAAAATAAACCCGGACTAAACACAACTTATGCTGAAGTACTCCAGCTAGTCGTCTGAGATCAGAGTCCACAGCTCTCCATCTGCTCCACCACAAACATATCGAGTCTGGAGGGAATTCCACTTTACCTCGCTTAGTTGAACAGCAGAAGTTGTTTTTATATTGATTCAGGAGAAATATAGCTTTTGATCAAATGAAACTAAAAGGTTTCATTAGTTTTCTCGAAATCACTGAACACATTTATTTCCTTGAATTACAGTTCGTCAATTACAACACATAGTTAATATATCAAAAAATGAAATATCATTGAGCTTGAAATATACAGAGCTTTTCAAACAAATTAAAAAACAAAAAGAACCACAGGCAAGTAAATGACAATTTAATAAATGATCTAATCATATGCAAGACAACATCGTTATTGAAACAAACAGCAAGCTATTATTTTGTGAAGAGAGCTTTACCCTGCAGTTTTTAACATTTGCCTAAAATATGAATTTTTGTGGAATTTCACAGTGTTTTCTACACAGTATAGTCGGAAGTGAGGGTGGTTTGTAAACATCTGAAAAATTCAGATATAACTTGCTGAAACATTCAGTTAAAACGTTTATTTGTCACAAGCTATCGACAACGAAGCACAGCCTACCGAAACAAGCAAATATCGACATGACTCATTATACAATAATTTTTAAATGTTAAATCTGAACAAAGCTCATCTATTTGAATATAATTATACTGTACTCAGACAATACTTGTAATAACTACCTCTACCAGTACAAACAGTACAAAGTACAAAGTGATAAATAAACTTACATAACCTTACATATCAAAGCAAAATATTATCTGTGTTAAACTGTTATAAGGAGCAGCTCAAGTAAAGCCAGACCACATGGTCTAATCAGGCCTCCAACAGATTGTTAACGTACAACACGATTATGCTTGTTTACACAAAACAACATATGCCTCTTTGTAGGCATAAGTAACAAAGAATTAACAAAAAATAACTTGCATTAAGTAATATATAGGGAAAAGTCGCTACACTTAACACAGCAAACGAGTTTCAGAATCCAGAAAAAGCTGATGACAATGATTTCGAACTGCTAGACACATATTTGTAAGGCAAGAAGTACATGCTTCAATGCGTTAATATATACAGATTTACAAAAGCTTACTGACAGCTGACACTGATAATGGCTGTAGTGTGATCATTCATATATTGTGTATTAATGTTAAGAGATATAAAGCCCATCTACTGTTTGTAATACATACAGTACATTTATCATCATCTTTAATGTCGTGTCATATCATTTTTGTTGTTTGTCCAATGCAGTTCAATGAGTCTATACATCAAAACGACCAAAATGTGCCCATGTGGTA
>JAZGTJ010010037.1:0-18600 GCA_036877575.1 Botia almorhae | reverse complement strand
CAGGCCGCGAGCGCCAGGCCGCGAGCGCCAGGCCGCACGCCCAGAGTGAAACAGAAGTTAATATCTTCCCCAATGAGAGACGCTTTAATTGAAGCAGAATGAGAGCACGGTATCAAAGGAGGCTGAGCTCACCAAAAACGACAGCAGTCTGGGTGGACCGAGAGGAAAAAAGGCCTTTTTTTTAAAATGGCAAATCAATTACTCATTTGCCCGGCTCGTCTGATTAATTACCCAGCACTTAATGTTTTTAACGACTTTGTGGACTAACTGGACTATTTAATCACCCGCAGCTCAATCCACAGGCAAATGCTGACTTTTCCATTCCATCATGGAGGTAGACGCCATGGGCCGGCATCCATCACTCCTCCCCGTACCTGAGCAATCATTAAAGGGAGAGCGGGGCGGACCGCTGATCAGTCCTTCTCTCGGTTTGGTTAGAGGAATTGTAAACACCCCCACAGCCATTTGTTGGTGTGTGTTCTCGGTCTAATAAACAGTGGGCGGCTTCAGTCTGAAGGGCATCGCCGCGGTTTCTGCCACTTGCGCTGTTGTTTGTTGTCGTTTTACCGACGGGCTGAAAAATCCAGCCACCGCCGAACACGGTGACATTCCGATACACAGTCATATTTCATTAAATTAGCCTCGGCGTTTTGTTCTCCGAGCTCTTTGTGGCGCTAGTCAGGTTTGTAGCTCGAAAATGTAGAGACGCCCGAGAGAATATCAGCCCAGACTGGCTGAAATATGAATCCGTACACACAACAGATCTGTGGAGCATCATTCATTTCACCAAACTGCTGCTTAGTCTGTACTTGGCACCAGGAGTTTTATATGGCACCAGATAAATATATTTTTATTTGGTTTCAAACACAACGGCAGCTGTAGTTGTTATCGCTCGCGAGCAGGGCAGACAATAAAACCACCAGGCCAGGCAGAGGCGATAATGGATATACCCCCCCAAAAACAGAACAGGATTTGGCTAATCCAGACACTCATATTTTGTTTCATAAACACAGGGGCAGGGCTGGCGTGAATTATTCATATCAGGATTTCTATTTGTTTTTGGCAGTTTCTCATGAAAACCAGAAGTCTGTCTCAGTAACTGTGTGTGTGTTTCGGTAACAGCAAGAGTTTTGACACCAGTTTGAGAATTCAGAATCTCATCTGTGTTTTTCTAAATAATTATTTAGGCTTGAAGGGATAGTTCACCCGAAAACACTGCGTGACTGTTTTGTCATGCACAAAGGAAGATTCTGAAGCGTGTTGGCAACCAAACAACCGTTGACTTCCATGGACACAAAGCCACTGGGACATTTCTCAAAATACCTTTCTTGTTCCACAGAAGAAAAAAGTCACAGAGGTTTGAAATGACGAGGGTGAGAAAATTAATTGTTGGTTGAACTATAAACATTGACTGTAGATAACGTATTGCTTTTTCTACTACAAGAACACTGTGTGTGATGTATGTTTTTGGAGGATGTGCCATTGTGTATGTACATACACACATGTGTCACGCTGGTGTGTGTGTGTGTGTGTGTGTGAGAGAAGCTGTCAGGGTTCTGAGATGGGGGGCTAATGAAGCAGGTTCTGCTCCATCACTTGGACTGGTGAAGAGGGATGGCTTTAGGCACAGTTCTTTAACTCAGAGTTCTGCTCAAGGTTACCAGACCTTAATGTATTTAATGCTCCATAATACCTGACAGAAATGGGCAAATATATCACACACCCCCACACACCTGTCAGATGCTACTTTCAATAGCTCCCCTAAGAAAATCTGCTCTCGTTTATGTATCGTACGAGGAGGCTCGCGTCTCAGAGGGCCTCAGATGGTAAATAATTAATGAGGTTTTTTTGTCTAATGGATTTTAGGGTTTAATAACATTTCATTTGGAAGGTCAAGCAGTACATGTAATTCTTCTCACACACCATTGACCCAAATAGATTTTATTGTGTTTATACCGAAACATGATCATATGAACAATAATTGTATGTATAGTAATGTCACATTGGAAATGATAGATTTTAGGATTTAATATCAGAAAGAAACGATATGTATGTCACTAATTAAATAAGCAGGTCATATTTACTTGCACGTATGGCCGGATTTTTTGCATTCATTGGAGCACATAAGATGCTTTTAGGAAGATTCTCAGATCAGGCTGAGAAAACACAGATCATCAGATGTTTTACAAACCTGTGGAGGCAAGCCAGCTTAAATGCAGGCTGTTTTAAAGCTGCAATCTGTAACTTCTGATGTGGCATTTAGTTATTAGTTATTAGTTAGTAAGATATGAGGGCCTGTTATTCATAACTCATAATCACAAACTCATAATCACATCTAGAGAGAGAGACCGTTCATCATTATTTATTAAAACAAACATCCTAATGAAAATGGGTTTGTTTTCTGCTTTGTAGAGTTTGTCTTTATGCTTATCTGGAGTCAGGTTCCATGTCTAATACAGTCACATTGAGTGTGAGTACAGGAGACCCTGGACACTAATAGGGAGTTAGAAGAGAAAGTTGACATGTTTTCTTCTATAAGGACAGGAGAAATAAAAACAGAGTTAGAGTCTGCCTGGAATTCTCTCCACTAAATTTTATTTGGTAACACTTTGTAATAAACAGTACATTAAAACGCTATTAAACATTATGTAATGCAGCTCTGCTGGTTTATGGACATTCAAATGTGAGTGGATATGAATAATCTTTTATGATATTTCTTACCCTTTGAATGTAATTACTATAACTAAAGCTGTTTTAATAGTATAGATCGTGGAGAGCAGCGATGTGCGCCATTCGGAAGATAGTTTGGCACGTCTGAATTTGAATTAAGCTAGCATGAAGAATTAATATTGGAACTTGATTTTAAATAAGAAGAATTAAATGACTGTAAAGAAATTGATTTCCGCAGTGATTTTTGAAGTGAAGTTTAAAGTCTGTCTGGTAAGACCTTGTTTAGCTGGTTTGAGTGTGTTTAAAGTCCATGTAAACCGAAGTTGCAGCCGACTTCAGTGTTCTGATGTAATTCAACGTGAATTGGAGGGCGTGGCTTGCTTTTTTCCTGTGGAAACTGATTGGCTGTAAAAAAGTAGACGTTTTAAAGTTTGCAGCAGACTAATTGTTGGAGGAAGTGGTCAACAGCTCTGGCTCCACCCAACCCATCAGACTGACATCAGAGAAGGTCTGATGATGTCAGAGGGGGAAAGTACATTTGGAAGTGCGTTCCAGAGGGGCGTACAGATTTATTTTTTTAGATTTTGATTAAACATTACAAGCATGCTATAATTTTAAAAAACGATAAATCAATAAACACAAATAAATCACTGCAAAAAAAATAAGAATTGAATTTTCAGTTTTGATTTTATGGTGGCTTTGATTTAATTGGAACTGAACTCTGCAGGATAATGGCCCTCCAGGAGCAGGATTGACACCCAGATCTAAAAACATCAGTTTTGATGTCTGTGTTAATTGTTTTGACATTATTGATTTGAATCAGTCACAAAGTCACTGTCTGCGTCTCTATCAGTGCTCAAAGTCAGTTAATGGCTCTGCTGGGAAGACATTGTCAATCTGTATAGCCAGAGCCCATCCACATTGATCCTCTGGCCATTCATCAAACAGCAGGGAAACAGACCTCCATCCTTCCTGTCCATCTCACACACAGAATGAAACATTTAGGCCCTGCCACGCTGGACTCAACTGGATGTTCAGAGCAAATGTGCTGACCAACTTCAGCATGTTACGTTTAAAAATAAAACATCGGACGTGCCAGAGGTTAAAGCAAAATCAAATCTTATGTGCTGTTTTTGTCTCCTAACACACTCTGAGGAGTGCCGTCGCCGATCGCCCGCGCTCTGGCGCCTTCGTCTTACCTGGAGTTGTTTATTCAAATGAAATTACCATGACAAGTGGGCCGCCAGGCAGGAATATGGCTCTTCCATTTCTCAATGAGCTGCAAATGAAATTATCAATTTTTAATGTTGTCAAAGTTAACGATTATGTTTCCCTAATGATTTGTTCTGGCAGCAGAAGGACATTGATCGCAGCGCGGTCGTTATCAGAGCGCCATTGCTGATTACATCTGATTAGACTGCAGGTAGTCGCGAGCTGAAACCACTCGGCCGATGAGTGCTGTAAAAACTGATTACCATTGTGATGAGAGACATCGACCGGGCAGCGCTTGCATTGGATATTACTGCTCATTACAGAATAGATTGATAAAAACAAAGGTGTGGGGGAGAGATACCAAATGAGGAGAAGTGAGAGACATGACGTTGTGTACCATGATATTGTGTTTTATTTTTAACCCCAAATGTTACCGATTGCAGTTTTAATTTGGGCATGCATAAATAATACAAACGTTACATCGATACCATCATATAACATTTTTGAGTTTGTAAAAAATATATATACAAATCTCATAATATTAAAAAAGCTTTTTAGGTGGTACTTCTTTCAGATTTGATGATATTTAAAGCGTTAAAAGCGCGTCAGTTTCTGCAAATGTCTCCTGTCAAAACATAATGGACCAATTAGATTCCTCGCTTGAAAAATACAATCATGACACATCTTTGGCTTGTCTAATAGTCGCTGAAGACGTAAATTCTGACAAAATGGCCCCTAATTGTCCTTTGACATATGAGGTCGTCCGCCCAGGGAATCTGTGGTGAGGCCGTGCCAATGACTACAACAGCAATTAAAAATGACATAAAAACGGTGAGTGGCCTACATAACTCAGCCCTCATTACGTTTGATACGGCCGCCTCTCAGCTCTTCAAAGAGCCAGCGCAGATCCAGGTCACACTGTGCTGAGCCTGGGCTGTTTTTAGCTATTCTAGTAATCCTGTGTCCCACCTGGGGTAACAAAGAGAGAGAGAGATGGGCAGACGAGACCTCGCCTGGCAGATTTAATGAACAGGCTTGTCGTGATGTGATAAATGTTTCAGGGTGACATTATTAGATGCCTGCAAAGGGAAAGATCCTTGCAGGTCTGTCATGCGACCGTCATGCAATTTTAATACAGAGCTGAGTCGTAGGAAGGGCTGGGAATGTTTTTTCCAAGCATCGTTAAATAGGAAGGACATTTTTAAAGCCATTCTGTGATTGATTCCGAGCAGCGTTTGGACCTTTTCGGCTTTAACACAGGTGTGAATCCAATAAAATTAGTCTCTGACTCGTTCTCACTCGCTGCCATAAAAAACAACACAGAGCAAACGATCTGCAGCAATTAGTGCACACACGTTTCACAATTACCCACAATCCCACACTGTCTCCCTTCCTGTATCCTGACAGATCTTGGCCGCAAGGAAAACGGAACTCCCAGAAGCAGAATAAAGACAGATGAGTGTGTGGTTAAGGGGACATCCACAGCAAAAGTGAATCTGAACACCAAACCTCAGGAGCTTCTTGGGCCTGGAGATGGTACGTTAAAAGCATGATATCACAAAACTACTTTGACAGCTTAATAGAAACATACAGAATGCTGAGTTTCAAAGATTCTCTCCTGAGAAGGCTCCTTTTGCCTCTTTAAACTTCTAGCAGGCTCAGTATTTTTTCCACAAAACCATCTAGTTTTTTAAATCGTTTAAAGAGAGAAAGCACTGAGTTCTTGTTAGATGTTTCTTTAAATGCTCTTTTCCAGAGATGTGTTTTGAATGCACATGTATTTTTGTGGCGCTGGCTGTTTGTTTAACATGTTTCATTTTTAATTTTAGATCTCAGATTTAGGTTGTTTTATTGTGAAGATTGTCTGGTTGCCTGTTTCTGATGACTGTATATGTAAAAAAGCAAGTTATGTTTTATTCATGTTGCATGTTGGCTGTAACATGAGCTTTGTTTAGCAAAGCAAATGGGTTTTCATATTTAGTTTAATCTTTATGTACTGCGGCGTATGTACAGTAAGTAGCCTATGTACTGTAGCCCAGACAAAATTGTTCAAAGTTGCGCTGGGGCCGTTTTTTCCACTGATAAGCGCTTTGCTGTTACGGCGCTAAAATTAAAACGGATATGTTTACTTATTAGCGCTCACTCATTAATACACTGCAGAGCTGTTAAAAGAGATAATTGCTTTGTCAGTCACTGCTGGTACTGTTTAATGTGCCTCGGTAATGACAACACCGCAGTTCGCATCAAACCTGTGTGGGATGGGAAGACAAATGACAGCCGTTCACACAGGGTCTCATTAGAGGCGCATTTCCTGTTCCAAACACCGAAAACAATCAGTCACGGGAGCCGAGACCATCATACTGCAGTCCGCTCAGAAACTCCCAGCAGCTTTAATCTACGGCAGCGCACGTTTAACACATCATCATGCATACATCACGCCAGGCGCTGAGACGCCGAGCCTCCGAGCAGTCTGCGCGCTCATCTGCTCCGCAGACGTGGGCTGGGTGGCAATGGTAAAGAGAGAGGTAAACAGAGAGAGAGGAGGAGATAAAAGCGGGAGAGAGAGGAGGTGATGAGGAGGAGGTAGAGGTGGAGAGATGTGGCGATCAGGAGAAGGGCTGGTTGAAAGGCTAAACAGGGTTGAGGAGAGAGAAGTGAATGCTGAAGAAGTGAGAAGCCTTCATGCCAAAGTCACGGGTTTAAGTCCCAGGAGAAACGTACCGTTTGTGTACTCGTCTGCCAAATGCATAAATGTACATTTAAGGAAAAGCAACATGGCAGGTTAAATGCAACCGAAACTTTCAGCCAATTCACAGTATTTAAAACTGTACAAGACATGCAGTAACCCATCTCTGATATCTTCATTGATTTTTCTAGACAGCTTTGAGATTAGACAGCGAGCAGATGGTGACTTCTGCTTAAGTCATCTGATATTTCTCAGATGTTTCTCCAAAGACTCAGTAATCTTACATGTGTCTCCACCAGAGCTTCACTGGAGAAATTAACAATGTCACAAATTTTGACAAGATTTGCCAAGACGCCAATCTGCAATCAAAAGTCAGTTTCTTATTCAATTCTTCCGGAACAAAACAATGCTGAGACGTATAATCTTACTGTATGCCAAAACTTTGTTTTATTTGTGCCTGTTTCTATTATGCCAGAACAATTTATGAAAAAAAAGTCTGAAGCATTACTTCAACTTCTCCTGTCAATTCTTAAGCAGTATTTCGTCTTTATTTTCTAAAAATATTTAAACCACAACAAGATGCATTTAACCGAGAAACACAATTACAGTGTTTAATTGTAAGACTTGTTTTCAGAGAATTTACAGTATCTTGGCAAACTGTTTTCTTGCGTTAAGTGTAAATCTCATTTTTACAGTATTGCTTAGTGCTTGCAGATTTAATTCAGCTGTATTATAGTATAAGAGTTTAGGGTTATAAAGGCACAGGTTTTTTTAGCCAATCATTGAAAAGCAGAGCAGAAGAAACTAGCAGTCGTGTCACCCAACCCTGGATGATAGAGCACAATACAGCTGACTCTGAGGCCCTGAGGAGAGGGCTTGTAAAACTGATGTATAGCGTGGAGGACGTACCCTGTTCCTGAAATAAAGAAGATTCTGGGAGTACCACATATTAGATATCCTTGAATTTAACCTCATGAATATTATTTCAGCTTTGGCATGGAGATAAGGCAGAAACACATGCTCAAATACACACACAGACTGACTGAATATCAACTGAATTATACATTTCTCCTTGTTTTATTTTTTACTGGCACATCCATTTAAAATTAATGACTAATGAGCAAAAGTTTGTGAGTGTATCTAAGCATTTATTATTAAAATCCTAAAATTCTTAAAGGGAAAGCTCTCCAAAAATGAATGGTCTCCCCTTACTTATTTACCCTGACGTTGTTTCAAACCCATACGAATTTCTTTTGCAACAAATTTTAAAGAATGGTGACCCTTTCTGTTTTGTTTATTAAATACAATGAAAGTGAATGGTGACCCAGACCGTCAATCAAAAACACTAGCGTAGCACGTTGCGTTCTACACGTGAGAGTGTGTCACGAAGGAGATGCTGTGCGTGATGTTAATGACATGATGAAATTTCTCCTGTTTCTCACACAAGAAAGAAATTCCTACTGGCTTGGAACAACTTGAGTTGTTGAGTGAGTTAGTGATGACATCATTACTGATCACGTGCGCTATTATTTTCGGGTGCGCTGTCCCTTTAAGAAGCTGTGAACAGCAGTGCTGCGGCAGTGATTACCACTGAGAGCAAGGTTTTGTTTTTTATGTTGTTGATGATGTGTTGACAGAATTCTATCAAAGCCCATTAGGAGAAGGCAGAAGCCCTGGAGCCTGGAGAAGTGCAAGGTTTAGGGTCACTCGCTGTGTCATTGAAATCAATCATCTCGGAGTGCTCGTGCATCAGCGACAGACATTTTCATAAACCTCCACCCCCTGGGCACCAGCCCCACCAATCAGAAACATCGTTCGGCCCACACTATGGGCATCATTACCCTTTAAAAGCTTCCATCCGCCCGAAGGCCGGGCTGACACAGGGCCTCTGGTGGCTTTGAAGGACAGGTCTGAGAAGATTACAGCTGTAATGCACATCCTCGTCTAGATGAGAGGGCCAAACGAGAGAGAGAGAGGAATTGAATGTGTAGACGTGCCACCTAACAGCATGCTATCGAAAGGATAGCCAATACATGAAAGAGGGAGATAAGACCCTGGCCAGGAGCCAGGTAAACCTTCCTTCAGGGCTGGTGTGGATGGCGGCAGTTGAGAGTTTACTTGAGAATGATGCCGCGGAGGAGTTTGCAGACTGGCCCGAGTGATTCACAACCCGAGCACGGCCTGGTCTGTAGCAAGCCTCATATTCCTCCACCTGTACCATCGTTAGGTGACCTTGTGAGGGCTCGGGAGGGCCTGGTCATCAGGTGAGGAGATAAGCCCTGGACTGGTTTGATTTAGTGTGCTGTCGTTTGAAGGTTCGCCCCCCCGCCCGCTGTCTCTCCTAATGGATAATTCCATTACACCAAAAGTTACTTCATCCCTCCATCATGGCAGGAACACTGATTCATCGTTGTGTGACCCTGCTTCTCTCCACGCTCCTGACCTCTCCTTGGCTTCTCACGTCCTGCGAGGGGCTTGGGTTTGGTGTAGCCTCGAACGGGGGGCACGCCTCATGACTCTATTTGTGTAAATGTGCAATTAAAAAGCGCATTCTTCATTTTTATGTGTCACTTTTGTTGTATTGATGTTGCGCTGACTGATATGGCAGTCACTTTGCACTTGACACAGAGTGAAAAATTAAAAGGCAATAAAACAAATAAGGGCCGGGTGAATGATTTGTTCTAAAAACAGTTTTTGTTATGCTGGTTGAAAGTCTTTTTTCATCCTGATAGCCATCACTAAGTAAAGTTGTCTGAATATGTTCATATATATATCTTGTGTGGCAGGTGCAGGACTATAAAATGATTGTCCAATCATTGCATTTGGTCCGATTGCAATGATAGGATGTCCTACTTGCCTGTAGAATTTGCATACCTCTGTGCATCGCGTTTATGTGTTTTGGAGGAGGCGTGGCTTTGAAGGTTGCTCTGAATGAAGGGCAGGATTTTCTGCTTTCAAAGCTAGCTTGCTATTGCTAGCGTCTTTGAAATTACCTACGCTACCTTTAAATAGGCGTTTAAATATTAAGAAATCTCACGTTAGAGTAACATGTATTGCTATAGGGTTGAAACGTATTTAAATTTATTTAAAAAAATGAATGCAGCTTTAATTAATTATGTTGGTAAAAAATTTGAGGCTACCAAGATAATGTATTTGAAGAAGCATTTGGCTGGTATATATTTAACATGTATGTAAAAACATCTGGTAAATTGTAAATGTGTTAAACCTTTTAACAAGGAAAGCGAATGTGAAAACGTGTACCTTCTGCTACAATGCTATTTTTGCAAAGCAGAATCATGTAAAACCACGATTATTCAAGTTGGAGAAATGTATGTCTGCTGCAACGTGAAGTTGGATGTGTCTTGGGCAATGTATAGAATAATAGAATATATGCTATATATTATAGAATAGATGCTATAGAATTAGCATCGCAAACTAAATGACTTACAGAGAGAACTGAAATATCTGAAATACTGAAACTGAAATATCAGGCATCACTCGGCTTGTATCATTTTACCCACGAGTCGTTTGAAACATGCCCCCCGGTTCCATTTACGGACTCAAAATCATATCTGCAAATGTAATCATGTCAAAGCGGGAGTTTTGATGTGGAAGTGAGCTGAAAAGGTTACATGTTAAATTACAGAGTGGATGATGGATGTCATGGCTGCTCACTGTGAGCTGCAGGACTGTTGGCTTGATAGACTCGCCGAGCTTCATTACACATTCATTTTTCATTAAAGTGCTGTTTTAATTCATTCCTCTAAAATTACCCTCTTATTGAGGTCAGTGTGAAAATGGTCCATTAACACAGAAAACTTGCAGTATAATTTGAAATCATACGCAGCCTTTTATTAGTAAGAGACACATTAGGTTTGGATTGGCGCGCAAGTTATTGTGAAAATGCCAGAAGATATTGGGTCACTTTATTTTGACATTATCAGCTCGTCACTGTCTGTTCTCCACAGGCTTCTAGCAGCGGCTAGAGTCACTTAATGTTTATAAGTCGCTCCAACAAAAGCTTGTGGTTAAGAAAAAAGAACTGAACTTAAGCCCAAATTCTGCTCTTAATTGCAAACAGTGGTCAGTTGAATATGTTAGCTAGGAAGATGTCACAGATCCCATGAAGCTGTCCCAGCTACCAGGGAGCGTTTTCAGAATGTTGGCTAATGTTCTCCAAAAGTTCTTGCAGAAATGTTAGTAGAATATGATTTTAACTATGTATCATGTAGATCAAAAATGTTATTCTTAAGTTGTTGGTGGAATGTTTTAAAAACAGAATTAAATAAGTGTTTGAATATTATTCTTATAACGTTAATACAATGTCTAAAAGACAAGCAATTTTATAATAATACGGTAACCATGCTTACAATCCCAGTTTAAGTTTGTTGTTGGAATTGGTATTACTGGTTTCTAGCTAGGGTAAGATGAGTTTATGCCATCTTGAAATAGAAGCAGTTAGGTTTACTTTAAATATGTTTGTGGTTATACAGTAAGCAGTCTTGGGGGCTTAGATGTAATAAACATTGCGAAATGATCCTTGTTTTGATTAATAGCTTTAGCTGTAGCTTGTGAGCATTCTGCAGTTACTCGTGCATGTCGTAGCTTGTGTTGTACCTTTAGTCTGTTGTGTTTGTCACACTGTGACAGTAACACACAACACAAGTACGGCCAACTGACCGTTATATATAGAATACATCAGAGACGCAGGCCTATACGATTTCTTTTATTTAAAGCGCTCTCGAGAGAACACTGTATTTACCTTACAGTCTAAAATGATTCCATGGCTCATTATTTATTTAGACTCAATTTCCCGAGCATCTGATCAATCAGAGGTCCGTTTCCCTGCGGACACGTGAAAATGTATATGATTTGTTGGGCTTGCAATAATTCGAACAGTAATTATCTGCGCTGGACGGTCTGCAAGAAATATCAAATTGGGAAGTGCAGCCCAACTCAAACAAACTAATAAAGACTCACATCGCTGATACTGAAGTAAATGCAATAAAGTCGAGAGTAAATTATTTTACAAGAGCGCGGTAACCACAGGGGAAATTCATTTAGCTCTCCTGCAGCGAGCGATTCTTGGTGTCTGGCTTTAGATGATGTTGTTTACACCGCGCTAAGGAAATAGAGAAACTATTTATCCACATCAATTTAGCAGTGAATCTGACAAATATGTTCTGCAAACAGCTTTAATTTTTCCTGTTAACCGCGGTTGAGTTTCTTTGAACTGACCGTGTCTATGGAACACAATACCCTGTATTGACCTGAGGGCTGGTAGGATCATGTTACCCCTGACGGGGACTGTTGATGATGGTGTAGGCGGAATATTTGATAAGCGATGAACTGAAAAATCGACTGTGTGGTTCGTTCTGATGTATGTGTATAAAACTGCTTTTAAAGGGTGGACGATCTGATCGCTCTTATGAGCAATTTGCACTTTATTGCTGTGTAAAACTTGGGCTTTGTTCAGGCAGGCAGCGAAAATCAGTTTTTTGGTCTTTTTACTTTTTTTTGTAGTAACAGCAGAAAACACATAAAATCCAGTGTTTACAAATCCAGATGTATCCATTTGCATTTATGCATTTGGCAGACGCTTTTATCCAAAGCGACTTACATTGCATTATACTATACATTGTTACTGAGTATCGGGATCGAACCCATGACTTTGGCGTTGTTAACGCCATGCTCTAACCACTGAGCTACAGGAAAGCAGTTCGAAAGCAAACTATATATAGCCATATATAGTTTGAAATCTGATTAAAATCAGATATACATTAACAAGGTTTTTGTTAATGAGTGGAAACATTAGGAAACATTCTTACAGCCTGAACTTGTTAGCTGGGAATTCACTAACAGTCACTAACTCTTTCTGTATATAGTCAGCTTCCATATATAGCAAAGACTGAGTCTTTGGCTTTAGACATGATTAAAAAATTTTCTTTTGGTGTCTCATGACTGATTATCAAGTGTCTTCTGCAATATACAAAAATCAAACTATTGGAATCTGTTTTGGTTACAATGTGGCCTTAGAAGGTAGCTACCGATGCAGACACAGTAAACAGTGTAGTAGTACAGTAGTAGTACAGACACAGTATTTGACACACTTGCACTGTGGTGTACCGTCACGCGTTATATTTACACATATTTCTGTTTTATTAAGCTTTTAGTGGCCATTAGTGATTACTGTACATTAAAGTGCCTTTTATCTCAGGCGAAAATTGTAAATTTTTTACTTTATTGCTTAAAAATCCACCCACACCGTCTCTTGAGTACCTGCAGGGAGCAGCAGTATGCGAACAGCTCCCATGTCGATAGTGAGTATGAATGCTTTGCCGACGTTGCATTTAAAGCCCACAGTATGGATTAAACGTCTACATTGCTGAAACACACAGCGGACTATAAGGGTGCCTACACAGAGACCAGAGAACACCATTGTGCAGTTGATTTCAATCGAGCGGGTTCGAAATTCGAAAGTATTTGAGGAAGTGATGCTGGATCATGTGGTCAAAACTTTTATGGTTTAATTTTCTAATGTATCATCTGCTGACCAATCAGACTTTAAGAGGGTCGGGACTAATAGTGTTTCCAGAAATCCAATTGGTCCAAAAGGGAAAGCTGAGCCCAGCAAACAGGGAACATTCTTGGGATGTTGGCTAACGTTCTCTAAATGTTCTCTGAAAGTTACAGAAATGCTTCTGCAGTAATGTTAGTAGAACGTTTTTCAACATGTATCATATATATCACAAAGGTTTTTCCTAAGTTGGTAGTGATATGTTTTAAAAATGTTACAGAATAAAAATGTAAATAACGTTTTTATAGCCGAACATTCGTCAAACCTTCAAAATAGCAGTTGTAATGTTGTTGTTACTTAATGGAAATGTTAGGGGAACATTCTCACAATCAAAAAGTGTTAGCTGGGAGTTAGCTGGCTGTATGTGGATTTGAGCAGCAGAGAAGTGAGGGGGATATGCACTCGTATCTCTCATTAGGTCCGTGGAACAGGTGGGATGGAAGGCAGAGGAAGATTAAGAAAGAACTGTAAATTTAATGTGTGTCTGAGAGAGAGATGGAGAGAGAGAGAAGGTGAGAGGAGAGAAACAGAGCGATTGCGGTGCAGCTTTCATGTCTCGGAGAATGTGTTCCTGGCAGAGAAGATGAATAGAGCAGTAGGCCTGAGTTATCTCCTGCTCAAAAGCAGAGGCTCCCCTGCTGATCAGCAAGCTTCAGGTCTCATCATGTACTTACACTCTAAAAATACACACCCGGATATCTCCACCGCATCTCTGCTGCTCTAACTGCTTATTTCCTGCTATTCTTCCTCTCTGATTCTCTCTGCTTTTCTCTTCTGTTTCTTCTGGGGGTGATGTAAAGGCATTTTCATGAATTGCACGCTGATGTTCCGCCGTTATCATCTTGGCATTTGTAATACTGTGTTTTTACAGATATAGATCCACCTTTGTGTGTTGGTCTGTCGAAATACATGGCAGGATTTACAATTTATAGCTGGAAACTGGACCAATAAGCCTTTTAGTCACTAAAATATGACTGATGAGATTATTTTACATGAAGTGATGCTAATATGTCTGTCATTAGAACATAGATACTGGATGTCTGATGTTTTAATGGTCCATAAGGGGGCATTTTTACCTGTTTACCTGTTACCTACAACACCAGCTGACAATTTAAGGACGTATGTAAAAACAACGTTTCTGTAACGTTTCCATCATGTCACAAAAAACGTAAAAAATATTATTTTGAAAGTTCTAGGACTGTTCAAAACATTCAGTTTTTTTGATGTTATATCAACGTTTTTGCTTGGTTATTTTTAAAATTATTTTTTAAAACGTTCCACTTATAACGTAGGAATGTTAGTGGGACGCTTAAGAATGACGTTTTTTGGTGTGTCATGTGTAATGTTAAAATGTTCTACTGATGTTACATTTTTGATAACTTTGAAAGAACTTTTAGAGAACGTTAGCCAATGTTCTAAGAAAGTCCCCTGTTAGTTGTGGAATGTCTTTTAAAGATTAGACCTCTTTGTTGGTCTGTTTCCATGCTAACACACAGTTGCCTGACCAAACAGAGGTTAAAACTGGTGCTTGAAATAACCCACAGCTTTTAAGCAGCGGGCAAAATCTAAATGTGCTCTTATTAAATCAAATGCATTCAAGACCAAAAACATTCACATAAATTCAGATAAAGTACTGAGGTAAAAGAAGCAATTAACTACAGTTTGATTTTATAATGGCCCTTTGTACCTTTTATTTTATACGTTCCGAGACTCCAAAAGTGAGAGGAAAAATAGTCGTCACCTTAAAAGTCACATCGTGTCTTTTACGTTTTAGCGTGACTGCTTCTCAATGATAACGACGCGCAGGGTGGTAGTTCAGGTGCCACGTGCGTCTTTGTCGTTTAACACAGTGTGTTCATTGATGGCGGAACAGTTGCGTGCTGTCTGTATGTAGCGTTACGTAAAGAGTTCAGGGGTTCATGTTTACCGAGAGCTAACGGTCTGGGCCATTTTGCAGGTCTGTCACCGTGATGGAGAGCCTGCATACAGTCAGAGAGGATCAACTGCTGTGCAGACAGTGGAAAGTGTGGCTGACATCATCGCTATTGGCAGCTCAGCAGGATGTATCGGTCAGTAAACGTCTGGCAGTGAATACCGCACTCTGTAAGCTCTAGCTGTGTAAAGTGACATATGCCCTTAATTACGGACTGACTGTTGAAAACTTTTCAGCCGTCGTGGAGAAGGAAAGAGGAAAATGTGCTTCGAACGCGCTGTGTTACCGATAAACAAACAAGTAATGGCTTATTAGCATTGCCTCGTTCTAATGACTGCTGTGTGCTGGCGTTGACAAAGTAGAGTAATTAATTTCATAAATGTTAAATATAGTAAATTAATGTTGCCCGCGTTTCACGTAGCTTGAAGGGCGATACGTGACAGCTTTGCCAACCTCCCTGTAGCAACAGTTGAATATGAGTTATGAGTTAATTTGACTCCTGTTTGGGTGTGAATATTTATTTTGCTTACCGAGTCATTGGAATAGGGAATCTTTCTAATGTCAGTTCCTATACCGCATGTATTTATTTTGACTATTTTAAGACCACTTACAATGTGTGCGTAAATAAAACCCAGGCGGCCGTAACCAACTTTAAATGATTTTAAATGACTTGTATTGCCTGTTTTATATCATGGATAACAATCACGTCAAAATGTTATCAGTCAACAAACAATATTTTGCATAGGGTGCAAAAAACGATGTGTTGCGCATCCCATAAAAACTGTCCCTAATCCAGTCCGTGCAAAAACTGCTCCTAATCCAATCCGTAATCCAGTCCGCGCCTCTGTGTCTCTTAAGCCATTAAGCTGATTCAGCTGCCCAAACGCTCCGGCAGTAGATCCGGTGATATCTGCTGCCCAGTTTGCTTTTCCAGTAGCAGGAAATTGGAAATTCGGAGTCCTTCTAGTTCATATTGGACCTACGTGTTCTGGAGCGCTGGGAACACGGGTCCTTATCAGAGGACAAACACACTGCTCGCACTGGCGTCCCTGTACGCTGGCGCTATACAAACCTCTATAATAACCAGTGCCCCCCCCTCGCTTTTTCTCCCCCTGATCCTACACTTCCTCTAGGCTTCTAGTTTTCTCTGGTGAGAGCAATAGATTTCTTTACAGGGCCAAACAAAGCAGGATTCTGAAATTGCATTAAAGCATGTTAATGTAATCTCTCATGCCTGTAAGCTATCGGGTTTGCCTGTTGCCACCACGCTTATTAGAGAAATATCACGCGGCCGTGTGTGGCTGGTGTGTGTGTGAGTGCTCTCTGAATTCAGGGGTGACGAGTTGGAAGCATTTGTTTTGCGCTGTAGCGAAATCGTTGCGTCTTGCCTGAGTTTGACGTTTAGCCGCTAATGATTACCAAATTTCATTCTATAAATCTGTGAAATAACATGAATGTTTTCAGGGGCCTTTAAATGTGAAGTCTGATAGATTTTTAACACTGATAGATTTAAACCAGTTCTTACGCTTCGGGCTGTTTCACTGTGGACACCCATTTGCAGTGTTTCTAAAAGAAAGAGCTTTTGCCAGTAACCTTACATGTTTTTTATTAAACACACGCACACACACACACACACACACGTGATAATCATCAGTTATGTCAACTTCTTTCTTTGCGCTTGTACGGTCTGACCTTAGTCTTTCGTTCGCTGGTATAAAGGCAAAGCAAACTTGCTCTAGGCAAGCTATATTTCACTGCTCTACTGGGACCGCCATGATGGATCGGGCCTTCATATAGAAAACCCATACAGCCTTATGTTTATGTGCAAGCAAACGAGTATTTGTGTTTCATGCATGTGTTTGTAGTGGTGTGTGTAGCCATGCTTGTCATATTTACATTTTTGCGCGTGATTGGTCATTATGTTGCCGTTTGGGGGTGGGGTCAGGGCCCAACATCTATATTTTATCTCAGTGTATCCAGAATTGAACCTAGGATGGCATACTGCTAGCGGCGGCGCTCAGACTCAGCTAACTGCCAATAAACATTGGCTAAATTCTCTAAAAGTTAAGAAATGTTCAAAAATGTTCTTTTAGTAACGTTAGTGGGAGTTTTGAAAAATGTTTGAATAATGTTTTTATAGCCAAGCAATACAACGTCTAAAAACCTTTTGAACATTCCAAAAACATTCAAATAACATTATTAATGTTTTTGTTACTTAATGAAAACACTGAGGAAACGTTCTTACACCCTTAAATCGTTTGCTGGGGAACCATTCATTAACCTGTCAGGGCTAAATTGTGGCTTTTTCCAGTCAAACA
Organism: Botia almorhae; assembly: GCA_036877575.1. Classification (NCBI taxonomy): domain Eukaryota; kingdom Metazoa; phylum Chordata; class Actinopteri; order Cypriniformes; family Botiidae; genus Botia; species Botia almorhae. The sequence goes on along the minus strand of JAZGTJ010010037.1, from coordinate 1,204 downwards.
TTGTTTTGCATACAAGTTTGTTCTCATCCAGAGCGATTACATGTTCTCCTCACCCGAAAGAAAATCGCATAAATCTACAAAGAGCAAAATGCCCGACACATCCTTAGCTTGCAAAAATGAAGCTGCTCTACAGCTTCAAGCCTGTTGGAGGCAACATTGAACCTTTATCCAACCTGCCTCAGACACAGAAGTCCCTTCTGGAGACTAAAAGCTACTGTGATGCTGAGAATGTACAGACAGCTGCTTCAAGCTGCTCTGCTCATGTTTGACATTTCACATACTCAGGCATTTAGGGCTGGCACATCCTGAAGGGTTTCAAAAAAAGAGAAATGTCTTTGAAACTGAGGTGGATTTTGGGATATTTTTGTGCATATTTGAGGTTTGGCCCACACGTGTGTGTACGTGTGTCGTCATCCGTTGATAAATTATGGAAATACAATACACTTCATAATAAATGGTAAAATGACAGATCGGTTGTGTTGTTATCTCTGTAGGTATTTTATTTTATTTATTTTAATTTGCGTTGTATACGGGTAGCAGACGGTTATGACATTAACCATTCAAATATTTTTGGCGTTTGTTTAGGAGCTGGCAAGTGGTTCAGATCAGAACACCTGCACTGTAATTTTAATATGCGTTAGCTTTGCGATCTGATTAGCGAGATTTTTGCATCTGAATTTTAGAGCAGAATTTGTATTATTTTATTAGTAACAAAATTGGCCAGGCATGACGCCTTGGTAAGAAAAACAAAGTGATAAAAACCGTTCTGGGCTTGAGTAAAAACATTTTAGGAGCCCACCCGTAGTGCTGCCTCATGCTGAGAACTGAATGAGACGTCTTATTTTTAAAACATCAACGCTCAATCAATCTTAGCTCTGTGACCATAACTCAAGGATAAACTTGTTCAGGTGGGCTGTGAGCACTCTGTCCTGCCAAGCCACTCAGCCACGTGCTAAATGTCTTGGAAAGGTAATACAGCCTTGGAAAGGTAACAAGACTTTCTGTGCGTTCTCAGAACACTTTATGTCTGCAGATAGTGGCCACTAGACTTGTAGTGAACTCTATTAAATAATGTGTAATTGCCTCGCATGGTTGTCTTTTGTTGCGTCGTTGTCGACAGAGCTCTCCCTACAATTGCCGCAAATTGGCGAAATTGATTTTTCTCCCATTGCGATTTTCCGTGTGAGTTCCTCCCTGAGGCCCC
>JAZGTJ010010036.1:0-18603 GCA_036877575.1 Botia almorhae | reverse complement strand
TTGTTGGTTGTATTCTGTTATTTGCATTTAGTTATGTTTTTCCCCTCTTGCTCAAGACTATATAAGAACAGACTGACTACTTTACACTGACTACTTGGTGTAACTAGTTGGAAATTAAACAACTATTTCAGTATTGATTGAGAGGTGTAAGGTGTTTCTTTCTATTGTGCATATACACACACACACACACACACACACACTCTCATTCCCTCCCTAACTGATTCCCGCTGTCTCTCTCACTTTCTTTCTCTCTGTTGTGTTGGATTATAAAGAGGTTGGTGTAAAGGATGTTTCTAGGTCACGGCACTCCTTGCCGATGTAATGTTTCCTGAGGGTTGTGCCAACGCTGCATTATAGTTTAAGCCTGGGTGTCATCACGAAACCTCTCCGCGCATTTACTCCCTTTGTCATAAGCTGTTAAATTAAACGCATTTAATCCAGAAATTCGTCAAATAAACTGCGCAGTTGTGACCATTTGCGCCGCAGTCCGAAGCAGGATTATTGACCGGACGAAAGTGGATGATTTTATAATTAGACAGACAAGCGCTTTGATACACCCGGATTCCTCATCATGGCTGTGTTTAACGTGAGAATGAGTGCAGCTGGTTACTAAGTGATACATCCAAGTAGATGACGAGCAGTTTTTGTGTTACGGCGGCCATCAGAACATTCTGTGTGTTAGTGTAAGGGTGCACAGTGCACAATGGCCAAAATGTACCTATTGTATTTACAGTATCCAACTTATACTGTTGTGATGTCACAGACCATGCTGACTTCATTAGAAATGTCACCATGAAACAGAAGTGGCAACGGTCTTCCTCTGGAATGAGAAAAAAACATAGGAAGAGATTTGATTTGGTTATTAGGGAATTGATTGGATCGTTGGAAGTTGGAGGGGTAGAAACTGCCTGGCAATTGGACAGTCAATATAGTCCCGCCCTCGGGAAGAGACACATCATCAAGAGAAGACATGTCACTTTGTGGGGGTGGAGAGGTTTTTTGATTACAAGGGCACACGATTACAAAGGCACATGAATTAAAAAAAAATGATGTGCACAGATAAGTTGTTTATAATAAACATTGTAATATTCCAAAAAACAAGAATAGTACATTTTGTTTACATGGTAACTTTAATGTTTCACATTTTGGCCTTTTTATATAACAGTTTATACATTATTTAGTTTGTACAAACAGTTGTATTTGCCCTACTTACAAAATTCACATACATATACATTTATGCATTTGGCAGACACCTTTATCCAAACTGACTTACAGCACATTAAAGCTTTTAATGCTTTTTTTTTTTAGCACATTTTGTACAGCCCTCAGAAATGAAACCAGTGACGTTGGTGTTGCTAGCACTAGCTAAACTGTAGGAAAGCACCTAATTTCACCTGTTGCATGTTCACAAAAGGACCTCACTATTAAAACTGTGGCTTATAACAGTCTTTCATTTTCTTTCACAGGTTCTGCCATTAACCTCATGAAGAGAGAAAGGAGTTTGGGAAACATACATTAGCGAATTTCAACTGGAAGCTAACAGTGACAATTAACGATATCTGGATAATAAGCTAGTTTTGGGCATTTAAATACCGGCTAGCCATAAGAGCACAGAAGCAGAACATCAGCTGCCAGTCATCAGTGGAGTAACACAGACAGCTGACCATCGGAGATTCACAAGTAACGGCTAACCACTAGCATTAGGTGGTTAGCGTGTGGCGTCTGTTCGAGTTTCTGTGACTGTTTTGAAAGTGGAAGACACGAATGGGACACGCCAGCCTTCTCAGACTGCCTGAATGGGAGAAGGAGTGATCATGGACAACCTTTCGGAGTTTGGAGGTCTTTGTCCGTCCAGCCGGAGGGAATGGGAGTGAGTCTTCACTTATTCTTACAATACATTAGCATAGTTCACTTTAGAAAGACTTCTGTTATTATTGACTGACCGCCATGTTATTCCAAACCCTGCAGGATGTTATTTTAGTCCACAAAGTATAAATTCAATAAAAGTTTTAAGTATCATGAAGCTTTAGGATACTTTTGTGTCAGGAATCAAAATTGAGGTGGTTAGTTTCAGAAATTTAAAATCGGTCTTTGTTTAGAGAAAAATCATAGCATACAGTTTGCAGTTTATTTAAATTTACATGAGGGAGATATTGACAGGATTGTTTTTTTATGACGGACTATTCCTTTAAAGCTGCAATCCGAAACTTTTCCTTATCTTTTGCCATCTCTGTTTAAAACATAAAATTGCAGCGGACTTTATGTACTTTACGAATGTTAAAGTCAAATGAAGTCAAACTGACATTTCTCCGTAAATCTGACCCGACAGCTCAAATGATAAATCACTATTATAAATGTAGAGATTGTGTTGTACATGATGTGTCATGTACTTGCTCAATAACTGATTTGTTTTTATTTTGAATGTTATGTTTAAGTTACGGTTTGCAGTGTATATTTACCATGTTATGCTGTTCTGTGAGATTTTGACGCTTGCAAATATGACGTTTTGAAACATTTTCCTTTGTTTGCAGCACAAGCAGCTGTGTGGATGATTTAATGGATGAAGATGAGAAGGACAGAGCAAAGAGGTACTGTGTGTATGTGTGTGTGTGTGTGTTCAGCTCTTAATAGTCTTACTCCCCATTATTATGTGAGTTTTGATAATTAGTCAGCACAGAAGACCGTGATCTTCAATTATGTGGAAAGACTTTCAGGAAATCGCACCTAACACACCTGCTCATCACACTGTCTTTCACTCAGTACGAACCTCCTCTGGATGAGTGTCTAGCACTGACAGAAAGTACCAAAGAGACAGAAGGAAAATAGCAGATAATGGAACAGGCTGATGGGTTTTTTAACAGCTAATGTGACACGAGTGCCAGAATTCCAATCAGCAGTGAGAGCAACAATACTAATAATGCTTTCACTGTTTGCTGTGACAAAATGAGAAAATATTTGTGAGAAAATATAATAAAATCACAAAAATGGAAACAACGTATCAGTTTGCACGAAAATGTGCAGAGAGACACTGTTACCTGCACAGGTGTTTCCATAACGGTAATTTATTTCCCATACAGCCTTTGTCACTATATAGGCAGGTAACAGTAATTTTACCTGTTAGGTTTCATCGGAGAACACAGAACGTCCACAAACAAGAACCCATGACCTTGGTGTTGTTAACGCCATGCTCTAACCACTGACCATTAAATAACAAAAACGTTAAATGTTATTCTGAAAGTTCTAGGAACGTTCAAAACATCCAGTTTTTTAGATGTTGTATTAACCTAATTGCTTGGTTATAAGAACATTATTCAAACTTTTTTTAATTGTGTAACATGTAAAAACATTCCACTAACAACATAAGTAAACGTTTTTAGTATATATGATATATAACGTTAAAAATACTATTACTGCAAGAACTTAAAGAGAACCTTAGCCAACATTCTTGAGAATGTTCTCTATTAGCTGGGTATATATTCCTATATCAATAAACAGGTAAATAAAGTTTTGTTTTTGTTTATTTAATATTGTCCCTCACACAACTTCTATCAGTATTTTTCTGCAAGAATTAGTATTTTCAGTTACATTTTTTCACTTGAAAATTAGAGCAAGTCGTTGAGAATGTGAACTGTACAGTAGCATTAGATCCGCGCACACTCAGTAGGAGCTCTGAATATAATTGCACATTGCATATAACTGACCCAGATATTAGTATGATGACATATAGGCCCCTGCTGATTTCACCTTTACTGTGTAATGAAGGTGTTGATGTACAGAACTGCTACTGAAGATAATCAGGTCAAGATGTGCTCTGTTTCCAGGCCTTATGAGAATTCACATATACACACACACACGCGCACACACACACGTACACACACACTCTATCTTCACCACAGACACAGATTTTCTCATTGTTGTGTGAGTGCTTTCAGGGTCAATGTGCCTGTAGAAATATGACGTTTAAAAGTGATTTATTGTGTGTTGTGTGTGTGTCAGCTTGTGCCTCCATTATTTAATTCACACTTGTATGTTGTTATATGTTGTTCACTTCTGGGTGCTCACACACACACACACACACACACGCACATCTCTCAGTGTCATGTACAATTTGAGTATAACCTCTCTCTCTCTTTTTTTCACAGGGCGTCCCGTAATAAATCAGAGAAGAAGAGGCGTGACCAGTTCAATGTTCTCATTAAGGAGCTGTGTACCATGCTGCAGGGTCAGGGTCACCCCCGCAAGATGGACAAATCCACCATCCTGCAGAGGACCATTGACTTCCTGCAGAAACAGAAAGGTCCGAGAGAAATGACATAAGCTTTTCTTAATATTCCTAGTGTTATGTGTTGAATATCGTCTGTGAGAGGTAAAAACAATCTCTGGGTAGATGCAGCCATGCATGAAAATGAATGTTTCCTCAGTAGTGTATTTTTCAGTCCATGCAAGCTTCCCTTCCAATCACAAGTACTACAATTTTGGGAAGTGGTGTCTTAATGCCTTTATTTTTACTTCATTTGCATTCATTTGTAGTATTTAATCTGAAGTATTGAGTTAGATCAGGGTCAGAATCAGGGTCAAAATGAACTTTGTGCTACACCTTGCAAAATATTTTTCAAAATAAAGTTTTTAACGTTTTTCTTACTTAATGGAAACATCAGGGAAACATTCTTATAATCTAAAATGGTTAGCTTGGTGGTTAAGGCAGAATCATTTTCGCTGTGTTATGGGCCCAGTTCCATTTCCTGTCTGAATCCAGGGCACAGCTGTCAGGCCGCAGGCAGATCGTTTGCTGGCAGCAGATTTCAGCGCTCCTATAAACACTTCTGCCCAACTTACCCCATAATGCCTTACTGGTGGATTTACGTTCCTTTATCTACTTTATATATTCCATCCAAGCGTATTACTCCACAGAATCCCCCAGAATTCCACAGTTACGACTCTGGTTCATGTTCTCACAGTGTCCAGAATCGTTTGACCCGCTTTTTGATGCTTTCCAGAGATCACAGCCCAAACGGAATCCTTTGAGGTTCGACAGGACTGGAAACCCTCGTTCCTGAGCAATGAGGAATTTACCCAGTTAATGCTGGAGGTAAGTGAAGAAAAGTCACGTGCAGGCCAAGTATGGTGACCCGTACTCTGAATTTGTCCTCTGCATTAATCCCATCCAGTTAGTGCACAAACAGGGTAGTAAGTGGTGAACACACATCTGTAGCAGTGGGCAATTGGGGTTAAGTTGCCTTGCTCGAGAGCACCTTAGTTGTTTCCTGTTAGTATTGGGTATCGAACCAGCGACCTTCTGGTTAAGTCTGACTCTCTAACCAGTAGGTCACAACTGTTTCAAACTTTCCACAGAAATACGCACCAAACTTCATTGTGCCATGCGATTTCATTATTGTGGAGAAAATCTTGTATCTCCAGTTGTCGTAAAGGAATCTTGTAATCATCATAGCTGCCTCGTCTACTTTGTGTGTTTCCCCAATACTGTGGGAATACTTTGCCCTTTAGCTGTATTTCTTATGTATTATGCTGTCAACACGTCATGTATTTTTGCAGGCTATGAGCTGCCTGACAGCTTTGCTGCAGGCTGAAGTGGGTAGTGAAATACACATTACAAATCAAGGAAACTCATGGAAGTCCTGCTTTTATTTTGAAGCATGTGAATGTACAGAGTGAGGTTGACCTTACACGGCATTCCTTTCGCCTGAAACGGAGGTTGGGCTGTTTATGGGAAACATTTAATAAAGCCCTAACATTTCCAGCATGATGGAAATATTCACACATGAACACGTCCATTTAAAAACAAGCTCTGGCTCCACACTGTAACCAGTATAAGACTGAGAAGTCCATGTGACGACAACTATAGATAGAACAGACCTGAAATACACACACACAATTAATGTACATGTTTTGAAATAAGATCTATTTCAGCTGCATTTGTCAAATGTCATTGTGTGACACTTTCTGCTGCTTTATAAAATCATTTTTTGTGTTTGGTTGTGGCAGGCGTTGGATGGCTTCCTTATCGCTCTTACAACAGATGGAAACATTATATATGTATCTGACAGCGTCTCCTCTCTCATTGGCCATTTGCCGGTAAGTGTATGTGTGTGTGTGTGTGTGTGAGAAACACAGGTCAACTTAATTTTTTACCTCTTACAAAGATGAATTCATTACCTCTGTATGCTGCATTTTTATGTAAAATGCATTTTTTTTTAATCTTTTTTTACCTTTTTACTTTAATTTTTTTAGCAATTTTTGTGCTTTTGTATTTTTAATACTTTTATACAAGGTGAATTTCTATTTATTTAAGTTTCAGTTTAGTTTTTATTTATTTTCAGTTGATCATTTTGCTTAAGTTTATTGCAAAGACAACATTTCTCATTTTGGTTGAGGTTGATTTTTGAATAATATTTATGCCTATATTATATTTGATTTCAGTTAACAGAAATGTTTCAGTAGTTTTAGGTTTAGTAAACTACCATAATTTTGATGACTAGTTTGCCAAACTCATGTTATTAGTAATGGAATTGTCATGTTTTTCTAAAGTTAGTTGAGACGGCCCACACAGAGCAGATTTTCTGTAGGCTGAGGACTCAGGAATTGCTTCAGATTTCTAAGAACTTTAATTAGAAATCTTACTGTTGTATTTGTGCTGTATTTGAAAATGATGTGTTCTTGAATAATATGTTTTTAAAGAGGAAGGGCATCGTTATTCATGGAGTGTCATAAACCTGAATCGGTTTATCTCTCCAAATGCTGCCAGTGTATTCAGATCTAGCCAGACATTCACATTTACATTGGTCTGATATTTACATTCAGACTGAATTATCTTTTGTGTTCTGTTCCTGATTTTGTTATATAACTACATATTATGGTCAGTTGCATCACTGTCTTACCTCCATGACCTTTGACCTCATTAAACAGTAGAGCAGAGACGAGGGCTTAACAGACCCTTGTTGAGGAACAGAACAGACTGAATTCAGGAAGCATTTACGGTCATGTGGGTCCATTGTCATGGATTCATCTACTCCCAGTGTGCTAACAGTCTTATGGTTTTGTTAAGACGATGCTTGGAAATTAAACCCAGTTCCTGTAATAGCAGAATACTGGTTCTATGCACCAGGTGCTTTATTTGGGTGATGTAGGGTGTCTTGTGAAATTAGGGTGTATATAAATAATTAGCATCGTGGGAAATGTAGTATAGTGTGTATTGCTGATCTTGGAGAGCAGGCAGTGATGTTGCCATGGATACGGTTGTGTCTCAGTCAGATATGGTGGACCAGAATATTTTGAACTTCCTGCCGGAGCGAGAACATGGAGAGGTGTATAAACTTCTGTCATCACACATGCTTCTGACGGAGCCTACGGCTGTCGACCTCATCAACAGCAGTGAGTACACACACACACACACAGATTTGTAGATTCAAATATATCCACCGATAATTTTTTTATATAAAGCAAAAAGTTGCAGTTCACAAGAATATTTAAGTTTATTCTTACGGAGACTCAAAACTGCAGTGTCATTTAAATTGGTTTTACATTTGTTTTTTGTTGTGACCCCCAAAATAATGACAAAGTTGAATCCTTTTTATTGGCCGGCTGCATTATGCTGTGAGTCAGTGCTCTCTTATTGGCTGTGTGCAGTGTGCTCTATGATTAGACTCCAGGCTAATTATAGAGGTTCTGTGTGTGCAGGGTAACACAGTAACATAGATTATCTGTTACAACACTCAGATAATCCCACACATAGCCATTACCCTGACCCCAATCCCTGAGATGCAGAGAGAGGGAAAGAGAGAGAGAGAGATAGTGAGAAAGACAGAAAAACAGTGAGAAAGAGAGACAGAAAAATAGATTATAATGGAAAACATCAGTGTTGGCTTATTGATCTCAAAACCACCTTTGTTTCACTGGTCATACTCAGTACACTGCACACACACACACACTGCTCATGGTCTGTCAGGTCACTGTACTCTATTTTAGGCTAATCATCCAAGCCACACTGGGGCCACAGCCATAACAGAACATTAAACTCAATCAGGAGTGTGTGCGTTTGTCTGACAAACTAAATGTCTTTGTTATAATAGCTGCTAACCATCTCTCTCCCCTCTTCCTCCTCTCTTGTATTCGATCCCCACCTGTCTCTCTCTCTCTTTCCTTCTCTCTCTCTTTCTCTTTCTTTCTCTCTCTCTCTCTCTCTCTCTCTCTGATCCCTACCTCTCAGATGAGACACACATTGAGTTCTGCTGCCATTTAGCGAGAGGGAACGTTGACCCAAAAGAAACGCCCACTTACGAATATGTCAAATTTGTTGGAGATTTTAAGTTTCATAACAATGGTAGGTTTACATCAGCGCAAGCACAACACTTACAGAGAAGCTAATTAGTGGTGGACAGTCATGTTTGTCTTTTAGTGGAACACACGAGACAGCTCTGATCTCCTGTAGCTGCTTTCACGCGCCTAACAGCCTTTTCAGTAAACGTCTAGTTGTGTGTTAGTCTTGCTCTCCATTTGGTTGAAGGAAAATTTTTAATGAGTGGCATTTGCATATGTTAAGATTATTGGACCGTCTCCTCATTTGAATGTAGAATGTCATTATGATGCATTTTAAACGTCTGATATATTCGCGACATCCACAACACAACTTTAATTTCTAGGATCTGTTTTAGAGCAACTTTTCCAGCTGAGGAACGTAATGTAAAACACGTACAGCTAATCAAAATTCATTTTAATTTTAAGGACGTGTGATTAGGCTACATATACTGCTGTGCGCGATCTTAGAATAAACAATGCTATCGTCTGTTGGTGTGGACGTTTATGTAGTTATCAGTATAGGTATCGTTATAGTGAACGTTTCTCATTATAGGCGTTAAATCTGTTCATTTTGGGTGGTATTTCAGACCAAACATTTATTGATGCATGTTTTATGCATAATCAACATTATTTGCATGTAAAACAGTATGTGTCTATGTATTGCAGTGCCTCTGTCATCATGTAACGGCTATGAGCTGGCGTTCCCGCGCACGCTGCAGTCCTCACTGGAGGAACAGATCTGTCTCGTAGCGACGGTGAGACTCGTGACCCCCCAATTCCTAAAGGTAAGAGAGCAAGTGCCTCTGCCAACACACAGAAACAGTATATCCAGCTAACAGGGAGCATTCTTACAACATTGGCTAACATTCTCTAAACGTTCTGTTATAAAAACTAGCGGTAACGTTTGTAGACTGTTTTAAAATGTTATTTATCACATATCGAAAACGTTACCATTAAGTTGTTAGCGTAATGTTTCAAAAACGTTGCAGAATTTAAGAAATGTTTAAATAATGTGCGTCAAGTATTACTACTGATTTACCTTAAATGACAGTTTGTTACTGCCATGTTTAACACTTTAAAGTATAAAGTGATCACATTTTATCCCATTTTAACTCGTAGTTTCATGCTGTTATAACATTTTTAACGTTTTTTTTACCTAATGGAGATGTTAGGGAAACGTTTCTACAACCTAATAGTGTTAGCAGGGTACACACTGATTCACTTGTCCATGTAAACACATACACACAAAATCAATACTAAACACATAATACATAATACTTCACCATTATGTAAAAGGAAGGACAGACTTTTTTGTGTGTATGTGTGCGTGTGTGTGTGCGTGTGTGTGTGTGTGTGTGTGTGTTAAAGGATCTGTGTAACGTTGAGGACGTCTGTGATGAATTCACATCGAGACACAGCCTGGAATGGAAATTTCTCTTCTTGGATCACAGGTGGGTCCATGTCTTTATGACTGCATTATGCAAATGAGCATCTCTTGTTCTGCAAGATCCTTTGTACTTCCCTCAATTTGGTTCATTAGGTTCTTATTCTGTCTGATGATGTCACTGGTTTGATTCATACGTCAGTCGCTGACCCATTTACATCTGGTAATTCAGACTTTCCACTCTCCCACGGCCCCCACGGGTGTGTGTGTGTGTGTGTGTATGTGTGTGTGAGTCAGTTCTCACAAGCATATTTTAATATGTTTCTCTTTTTCGACTCTGGCCATTCATAAATTCCTGGGTAGAGATTATCTACTCAGAATGCGTTTCTGACCCCTTGAGAGTTACATAACTGTCTGTGTGTGTGTGTGTGTGTGTGTGTGTTAGGTACTGGATGTCCTGTTCCCTACAGATCTAAAATTGGACATTCAAGCTGTCTTATAAAACTTTTCTTTATAGGTGAAGTGTGTCGTTTCTGTGCTGCTAGTGTTAGCAAGTGGATTGGCAAAATAATTTCCAGCTAGTTTCCAGAACCCTCCACTGGTCTGACAAACAGATCCAAAACATACGACTAGTAAAGATATTCAGACAAACATAAAGTGTTTTCACAGACGTGTTCACACTTTTGGCGACATTGGGATATGAATGGCTTATAGTTGTTTTTGCATGTTCAGCTTTACATATTTCTCTTTCTAGTAAAAGAACATTCTTAAACATCAAAACATCGGATTAAATGGTGTAGACTCACAGGAGATGAAAAGTTTAATCTGAAGCCTAATTAAAGCTCTTTTATTTTACAGCCCCTCTGGGAGTACACTTCACCCTCAGAATAAATTAATCATGGCTTACTACAAATAGCACGATTCTACTATGGCTTCTTTAATTGAAAACGTTTGCTTTTGATGCTGCACCCAGTGCGCTAGCACTAGTTAAACTGCCTTATCAGCCACTGCATAAAACACAGACTAACCAGGAGCACCTTTAAGTATATAAGCCTCACATACACGTATATGCAAGCGTGATTCTCCGGTTGCCATGGCAACGAGCCTCTACAAGTTGCAGGCTCATCCGTGCTTCTGCGTATCCTTTCGTCGGTCACATGACCAAGCGAGGAAAAACGCACAGGCGTTTTTTTTTACGTTTCAGTTTCACTAACAAGCGCCAGCGTTGAGCGATCTGTACTTTGTCTCTGCCGCCATCTCTGTTTGAAACATACAATTGCAGGTTACCTTAAATATTTTCATGAAGTATATTTTTAATTCAATATTTTTCATTAATGTCCTAAAAAAAATCAGACCAGGCAGCTTAAATTATAAATCATTATTATTACGCTGATCTTTCATGTAATTGCTCAATGCCTGATTTTTGTTCACTTTCATCAGCTTTAATGAGATCAGACAGTATGTGCTGAGAATGTGTGTGTGTGTTGGTCTGCAGGGCCTCTCCTATCATTGGCTACCTGCCGTTTGAGGTTTTGGGGACATCAGGTTACGATTACTACCACGTGGATGACCTGGAACTCATCGCTCAGTGTCATAAACAATGTAAGTGTTATCTTTATGTCTCTCTCTCACTCTCTTTCTCTCGTTTCAAACTAGGTCAGTTTACCATCTTGGAACAGTGTTGTTTGTGTGAGTCACAGAGGTGAAAAAGGCCCATCAGGACGAAAAAAGACCCTGTTAGAAGCTTTTAGATGTTTTCTAGAGACTGATCTAGAGTCTGTGTGTGTGTGTGTGTGTGTGTGTGTGTTGCAGTGATGCAGTGTGGGAAGGGAAAGTCGTGTTACTATCGGTTCCTTACGAAAGGGCAGCAGTGGATCTGGCTGCAGACACACTATTATATCACCTACCACCAGTGGAACTCCAAGCCAGAGTTTATCGTCTGTACACACAGTGTGGTCAGGTAAAAAGACACACACACAACATATGTATGGAAAGTGTGTACACACCACAGCTCAACACAAACTGGCAGATAAACACACAGTCGTTCGTATGCATCTAAATGTTTTTATGGTTCAGAACTGTTTAAAAATGTTCACCCTTAGATTCACAATGGCCTTCTAGTTTGTTTTTTAAATAAAAAATATATGTATATGTATTTGAAACTTAGTATTTACATACCTGCTCAAATATACTTAAAACATTAAAATCATAAGTCATTAATATGCAATAACTGGGTTAACGTTCAACAAATTGAATCCGTTAAGTATCTATAGGGTTATTTTTTTACGTAATCCTCTTTTTCCACCTAGTGGTTAGTTTGTGATACGACAGATCTTAATATTCGGCCTTGAAGGAATAGTTTACCTAAAAATTATTTTTTTCAGTCATTTACTATATGACTTTAACTTCTGTGGAACACAAAATTATATAGTTTGAGAAATGTCCCGGTGGTTTTGTGTCTGTACATTGGAAGTCAGTGGGTGCCACTGTTGTTTGGTTACCAACGTACTTCAACCTATCTTTGGTGTTCCTCAGAAGCAAATAAGTCATACAGGTTTGAAATGACATGAGGGCGAGTGAATGATGGCATTTTTGTGTTTTAAAGCTATAACGAAAACGTTTAAAGTTAATGTTTACGAATTATCAATGCACCTTATTGTAAAGAAAATTATTGTTTACTAATTCATTACAATTATTATTGTAAAGTTTCTCTTTGCAATCTTTTTTATCAGAATGTAATAACTTGCTTTTCTTTTTGTCTAACAACACCAAGCACTTAAATCCAAAATTTTGCAAAATATGCTCCCAAAATTCCCGCATTTTGTCTAGTTGAATATCCCGTTTTACTCGGAAATATGACACTTTATGGAAGTGAAAACAGATGCCGAGGCAGCTGTCTTCTTTTCGTGATGGATAAACAAGTATAAACAACATGCTAAATTTATGCCCCTCTCTGTCTTGTAACTCTCTGTACAGTTATGCTGAAGTCCGGGCGGAGAGAAGGAGAGAGTTTGGATTAGAGGAAAGCTCATCTGATATGGCAACATCCTCAATCAAGGTGCCAACAGAAACACACACACACACACACACACTTACCACCGTATCCAAATGGGGACAAATTTGTCCTCAATGTGTAGTATGAACACACACTCACACACTTTGTTGTATGTAATTGTATTCAGGTTTATATAAACACGTGTAGTTTATAGAGTCTGTTCACAGCAGCCGTAAGATCTGTGGGTGTATTTGTAGGGGCAAGAGGTGTTTTTGGACATGTGTCCTCCCCCAGAGGCTCCGCGGGACAGAATCAGCAGCACGCGATCCGTGTCGTCTCAGAGCTCTAGAAAGTCATCGCACACGGCCCTGTCCGACTCCGCATGTGAGTACACACAACTTTGCCTGCACTTCTTATGATGTGTACATATATATATATATATATATATGTAAGAAAATCATATAATAGAAACCCTGTGTGTGTGTGTGTGTGTGTGTGTGTGCGTGTGTACACCAGTAAATTCTGACCTTGTGGGATTTTTTAGGTCCCTATGAGGAAACAAGCTTATAATTCATACCGATTTTTTGAAAATCTAAACTAGCAGAAAGCATTCTGTGATGTGAGATTCAGGGGTATGGATAGAATATACAGTTTTTACAGTTTAAAACCATGACATGTATGGACTGTTCCATAAAACATGAAAACCAAACATGTTTGTGTGTGTTTAGCGAACTCATCGGTGAGGTACACAGAGCCATGTACGTCGTCACGGCAATCTGCTTCCCTCGGTCCAGAGAAGAATTCCAGCAGAATGCCACATAGTGGATCAAAGGTACACACATATACACAAACTCTCTCACATCATTATTTTTACAGGCAGTGAGATCCGATGGAGTTTTGTAGCGAGAGGCTGATTATCCATTGACAGCGTGTGAACGCATTTGTGTGTATCTGAAACCTTCTTCTATTTGTTTGCTGTAGACCCTGATTCAGAGGCAGAGCTCCTCCGAGCCCCCATCACTCTCCCCCTCCTGCAGTCAACATTCCACCATGGTCAGTGTCCCCCAACCTCCTCTCTCTGTCATTTTCTCGCCCCATTCTCCCTGTTACCTCCTCTCTGATTCTCTCTCTATGTGTAAGTATAGCTGCAGTTTAGAGTTAGTTGTAATCTTAGGAAGGCTGTTCTTGTCTCTGTTTATACTGTAGTGAGTGTGTGTTTGTTCTAACGTTCTGTGTGTGTGTGCATGTGGGTTACAGACACAAGCTCTGTACGGATTCCAGCAGCCTCAGTTTGGCGTCATGCATCAGTTGAAGGAACAGCTGGAAGAGAGAACACGCATCCTACAGGCCGACATCAAAACGCAACAACAGGAACTGCATGACATTAAAGAGAAACTACAGCTCGCTAACTTACAGGTACACACACAGTCATTAGTCTCTGTATTAGAGCAAATGAGGGGGAGATCAGCTGCAGTGTTCTTGTAGCTCAATGGGTAGAGCACTGCGTTAGCACCAGAAAGGTTGTGGGTTTGATTCCCAGGGAAAACATGTACTGACATGTTTTACATGTTTTACATGGATACATGTACATGGCTTGAATGCATTTAAAAGCGTCTGCCAAATACATACATGTAAATGTAGATAGAGGACATAGAATATATAAAAGGTGATACAAAATAACTACAATATACTAAGTGTATATTGACTAAGAGTATGTGGACAAGAACTTCACTCTCCTACACAAAGCCCAGACCAGAACCTCACAGCGCATCTTTGAATCCTTTAACATCCAATGAATTGGAATGCAGAGTGCAAGACTCCATTGGCCAGCGTCATTGTCTGACCTCACTGAGGTTCTTCTGCCCGATTGGAAGCAAATCCCTACAGCAATATTCCAACTTCTAATGGAAAGCATTCCCAGAAGAGTGGAAACTGCCCTGTCACACTTCCTGTGAATGCCAGTGATCAACAAGCACATACAGCACGCGTGTGACATTCTCAGAACGTTGGTTAATGTTCCCTAAAAGTTTTCTCAAAGTTATCGAAAATCGTTTTATGCGGTTATGTTAGTAGAACATGAGTAGTTACCGCTTTATATGCCGTATATCAAAAACATGATTAAAGTTGTTAGTGGAACGTTCTAAAAATGTTTGGGGTAACGTTCTTCTAACTAAGCAACCATGTTAATACAACATATAAAAAACGTCTTAAGCGTTCCTGGAACTTTCAAACGGTTTTTTTAATGGCAACGTTAGGAAAACATTCTTACAACTTAACATTGTTTTTAATGAAGTAAACAATACTCCTGTATTACTCCAATGAAGTAACAATACTCTCCAAGAACACTTATGAGACTGACCTCATTTATCATTAGAATTAAGTCACAATAGTCGGGCTGGTTCTGAACAGTGTGTTTGGATCCATGTGTCTGCAGATGTTACTTCAACAACCAATACAGAGACAGTTTGCCAGTTCTGGTCTACAGCAGCAGGGTCCAGGCAGGCCGACCCAGCACGGCACACACCCCAAACCTCAACACTGTGTTTCACATTCATCTCACACACTGCTCAGAGAACAGCCCAGTAGCTCATCTACTCAGGTACACTTACACATCTATATACTGTACACACACACACACACACACACACACACACACAAACACACACACGTATATACACACACTCTATAATGGTTCTTGTTTGTGTGTTTAGGTGCAGCCAAGACTGGTTCCGAGTGGACACATGCAGGCTGTCAGTGTTCCCATGCAGACGCACACCAGTCTGACCACACCCTTCTACAGCAACCCAATGATGTTCTCTCCCAACCACGGACACAGAACCCAGCACGACACGCACTGCCAAAGACACACACCCACCGACTACAACCAGGACGGACAGCTACGGTAACATAACACACGTTTTGTGCTTTTCACGCATTTGCATAAGCAAAAATGATATTTTTGGGAGGTATCTACATTATTGCTACAAAAAACGGCTTTTCAAACCAAGTTGTTTATCTGATTGGCCAATAGAAGTGACAGGATTAGGCGTGTTCTCTAATTAGTCAAGTTTATTTAGTGAAGTTTAGTAAAGTGACGTTTATTTAGTTTGATTAGTAAAGGGGGCTCTCTGATTGGCTAATGCTAATAGGAAGTGTTCTCTGATTGACAGGATGCTGCTAAACCAGCCAATGCAGACGCTTGTACCAGACAGCAGTGGGGGAGCTCAGTCTTCACAATGCAGTTCAACTGTTCAACAAACCAAGTGAGTGTGTGATTGCTAGTGTTTCTGGTAGGGCACTTTTTTATCATGGATAAGTTTATAAATGTGTTTGTGTTACAGATATCCTCTGGACCAGCAGATGATAGCCCCACCCTTCCCTGTACAACAGGTGAATTGTAACGCTGTGCTTGTCCCCTCCCCCGTCTTCACGTCACCAATCATGATCCCCCATAATAGTTTCATCACCCACCAGGCCACGCCCACCTACACGCCTCAGCCGTCAGCTAGCCCACACAACTTGCCACTACAGCAGCCTCAGCAGTTCTTTCAGGTAAACAAAATACATGAATTCGCGGTGATTCATGATTTATGGGTCTTTTTGGTCATCCGTTATTGTGTGACTCAGCATATGAATTATTCCTAAACGTCTTTCTTTTACTGTCTCATAGATGCAGCCTCAGGGTCTGATTCACAGTGCTCCCACTCAGACCTTATTCCACACCCCTAACGTTCCACAACAAAGCACTGTGGGATACATACAGCCACAACAACAGCAGCAGCAACAGCAGCACCATCACACCCCATCCGGCAACATGTCAGACTATAGAAACATGCTCCCGCGGTAGCCCTGCCCCCAGGGCGTAGCCAAGAGATCACAGAGAAAGCACGCTGAGCAGTAGCTCTGTGACAGAGTGAAAGGTATGATGGGAAGGGACTCTCTCGGCTCAGGGGAAGGCTCTCTCCCAAGCCAGATCGAGAAAGCCAAAGTCCCCATGACAGCACGCGATGGTGCCCCGAGGCTCCGCCCTGCCCAGACCGCATGCAGAGGATGCTGGGATGCGTAGAAGGAGCCCACGGGGCATGACCCATCTGTTCATCATGGAGGCAGAGGTCACAGAGAAGCCCAGAGCGGTCGAGCAGATGCTGTAATTGGTGTTATGAAGAACTGGATGCTAAAGATGATTCTATAGAGCGGATTGGAAGATACTAAATCTTGAGCTGCAGTTGTATAAGATTCTGTGGAGGGTTTTTGGCACTCTAATGTTACAGCTAGTTTGTGTTACCTGGACTCTTCCGCACACGCTTACAACCAACCAATCAAAAACATGCTTTCTTGCGCATACACTTGACGCAGAATCCGGTAGAGCCGCCACCAGTGATGTCACATTTGTTTCAAAGATGAATATAAAAATGAGTAACTAAACAAGTTAAGTGAAAAACTGCCCCAAACGAGAGAAAAAATAGGAGCAGGTGCAGAACAGCTTTGATCTCCCACAAAGACATAATGCTAACATTAGCGAACAGAAACTTGAATCACAGTGTATATTTCAAATATTTAAGAACAATTTAAACTTTTCTACCTTCAGTTCTAGATCTACTGTACATATTGTTTCACCACATGAGTTCTGAAATCTCATTAAGAACAGACACACTAAATGCTATTGTCTCCGTTTCCGTGTTTAGGATGTCATCTGGACATCACTCTCAGTTGTCCAGTGCAAGCATATTGACTTCCTGTTTAGAAGGTTCTCTTCTGTTTGGGATGTTTCAGATAAACATTTGTGACCCAAATGGTCCCCATGACGACACAGTAAAACTGTGTTGATGTTATATTGATTCAGCACAGCAGAGCATGTTGTGATATTTATTCTTTCTTAGTTTATATGTGGAAACCACATTGTCAGTATTACACAGAGAAGAAGCTCTGTCTAATTCGTGCTGTACATCAGACGGACTGTGTGACAGTGTGGAAGGAGGATTTGTGAAGCAGAGATGAAAAATTATTGACTGAAGATTTGTAATGTGATGGCTTGAATCAGGGCTGCAGAAATTCTTACCTGCCTGTGTCATTTGCACTCAGTCTTCACAAACACATCTCAAATATTAGCAAAAAAAAGCACTTATTGGGCCTTATTCATGAAACGCAGCCAGAACATTATTGTCTTCTTTTTCATTTCATTTTGATTAATTTTGTTTCGTTTTCAGGAGTTAATGTCGACACGAGTGTCACACACGACAAAGATTTTACCCCTTCTTATTGTTGATGATTCAGAATCTTGTTTATGGTGCTGTTCTGGAATGAATGAACACTCATAAACACCCCCTTTAAAGGGGCAACAAAAAAAAGACAATCCAACAAAGCCGTCACAGAATTCATTTCTTCTTTGGGGACTTTAAGCTGCGCTCTTCTCTGTCTTGTCACACCTCGCACATTTAAAGACTGGTGCTGATTAGTTCAGTTTTCTAATACTATTAAAGAAGGTCTAAAATCAAGATTATAAAAACGCTTATATGTGCCCTTCTGCATGCTGTGCAATGAAAACCTAAAAACGCGAATGTTTGTCATTTATACTTCAAGATATTTCTGTTCCTTGTCAGGTTTGCTCTTTTGTATTAGCAGGAGAGCATCGTTAGTAAAAGCCAATGTACTCAAATAAAATAGAGAAATATTTTTGTATGATACTTAACATTCCGTAAGTCATGTACAGAGAAGTTTAAAATTCCCCAATGCTCTCAGGTGTGACATCTCAATGCAGGTGTTTTGCTTGCTTATCTTCAGAGGTGAACATATGTTCCACACAAGCACCTGGATTCTATCACATGACACCCACAGGAAGCCCACCGGAGAACATTTTCAGTTAATATCCCCTACAAATATCACTTTTTCGCTTATCCCCACCATTTACAAA
>JAZGTJ010010035.1:0-18608 GCA_036877575.1 Botia almorhae | reverse complement strand
GTATTTACCATATTTTCCAGGCCTGTTTGGTCCGTGTTCTTTGTACTGAGCGCAGAACATACTGACACAATTTTCTGATTTTTGCTGTTTTAGGCGTCTAGGTCAGTGCCTGTATGTTTCCCTCTCACTGTGGTGCTGATGGTTCATCAACTGCTCAGAATATAGATGATGTACATCAGAGGACACTACCACATGTCTGAAGAGGTGAGTAAAATACCTGACTCTATTATTAAAGCCACCTTACTTTTTAAATGATCATTTAGACAACTCAAGGAATTTGTTTACATTGGTATAATTGAATACATGTATAGTATATTAATATTAGCATTTATGTATTTGTGGATTTCATAAAAACGATATATATGGATTAATCAGAATCATATGTTGACGTCATAAAGATCGAATCTGATCTCCAACTGTATAAATACAAAATATGGTCGCTAGATTACATGACCGTATATAATAAACGTTGCTGTTGCTGTAGACCCTGATCTTAGGTTACAGCTAATTAGTGTGCAATTCTCTTTGCCTCCTGCAGAGGGTACTCAGACATTGCTGGATTTTTGTGGGCTGTGTGGGTGTAGCAGCGTCACACAGATCATATAGCAACACACTGTGTTTAAAACGAGTATCCGGAAAGCCTTCTCCTCATAGCTGACTTTTTCAGACTTCTCCACACTCATTAAAAGCCACAGAACATTTTCCACAGCTTTATATTTTCACCTGCTATCTCCACTTAATACACCAGCACTCATCGTAAAAAAGATGTAGCCAATAAACTAGCGATAACATCTTTTAATACTTCAGACTCTGTGGCTTTCTGTTTCTCCAATTATACCACAAGTTCTCGAGGAGGGAGAGCAGATGGACAGATAACCTGGATGAAAGATAATGATGTTCACCGCAGACACACGCAGACACACAGACAGCAGTGGACAGCATCCAGGACAAAGCACGACCACACTGCCTGTGTGCTGTTCATGAAAAGACACATTGTTTGGCCTTCATCACAGTGAAAATGGAACACAGGAAAAGCACCCAGAGGTCAAAGGTCACAGGTCTCATCGGCTGGATCAACGGAATGAAGCATAAATGTGAAACAGGGCTAAACTAAATGACAGACTCTTTTGTGCCTATTCTTTTGGGTTCTTATTCATAGGATGTGATATGTGGGTACAATGGCCTGAATAACAAAAACTTAACAAAAAATATCTCTTTTATACTGAATGCAGAAATTCATAATCGTGCAGGCCGTCCAATGTCATGTAAAACAATGGACCATGTTTATGTGAAAATCCACTTGTCTCTCTTATGGGACTGTGTCTGTGTTTAAAATGGCACACATTTATATATGTACATATTGTGACCTATTGAGCGCCACACAGTTTCATTTGTTTTCATTGAATGTTATATAAAATGTTAAAATGTCGTGGGAAACAACCAAATCAGTGGACGAGTGGAGGATTGTCATATGCCAATTTCATCTTTCCGGAACATTGTGCATAGTTTGCCCTTGATTCATCGTGCATCAACGTGCAACTGCGGAATCATGCATCATTTTAATGCATTCGGCTCATATTTCCAGCTTTTTAAAGCACGTTCAGCAACACAACCTCTCACACACGGGCACTTTTCTTAGCCACCTGCACTTCTAAGCCTCACTACTTTCTCAATAATCGTACAATTTAGGACAAGAGCACGTTTTATTTTGTAATGAATTATTAATATTGAAAAATGTTTTTCAGCAATAAATAAGGGATGGTGCTCCACACCAAAATGCACATGAATTTTGTGAGCCAGTTTTTGTTTGTGTCGTTACAGATACTGAATAAATATTTTTTCAAGTAATACACTGTGTTTTCGCTGTTGCTTCCACTGACATGATGTAACAATACATATATTGTTTCATGTGAAACGTGACCCTAATTTTTAATGCATTCTAAATCTACTATGTAAAGTCGTAAGTTAAGCGGGGTCAGGTTTAGATTAATGTGAGGAAAACAAACAAAAAAAATAGGGAAGTCATGACTTACTGTAATTAATGTATGATAAAAAGCTGTTTGGCTCCTGTGGCCACAGTTAAAATGGCCCTAACGAGCATACAAAAAACAAAAGATACGGAAGATGCTTTTTATGGAGTCAAACGTAGCAGATGTGTGCCATCCTTATATTTATGGAGAACAATCAATACATGTTAATTAATACACAGTGATGCGTCACTACTCATTATCAATGTATGCTGAGCTTGCAAAGACTCGATCAGTCAAATGTTAAAGTTAAAGACATAGCGCAACTTAAACCCTAACAAGCTGGAAAACTTCAACGAATTTGAGTAAGTTAATTGTATTGCATAAGTAATGTCTCGAAATCGTAATAACTCGTAGTAAGCTACTTTTTTCCCATTTTCTAAAAGCATCAGATCCACGATTAAGGGAGCAGTGCAATGAGCATTCAGGACGTGATCGCTACTGTTTAACTATATCAGTTTTTAAAGGTAGCTAGGTTGTTCTGTATTCACAGCCGTACATTTAATGCTATCCTTAATGAGAAAACGAACATCATTTCAAGTCACGTTCTGCGCAATGATCAAACGTCATTATCCAATTAAAAGAGCTTGTATTAGGACTAGCCTACCTGAAGCTGTTCACATAGTCCCTCGTGGTGAAGTATGATGACACCAACAGCACATATTACCTCTGGCCTCTTCTCTGCACTTCTTCATTTATCTCCTGTCAGCAGGTATGAATCAGATAATTAAAACCGGAGGCTGCAGAACCTGCGTCAGGCCCTTTCAGCAACAATTGGTAAAATATGCATGATTTTTACCTGCTTTACTCTACCAGGAAAGTGAAGCCTCAGTCAATAGGTCAGTGGGAGAAACACAGACAGGGATGGCAGGGACTGTTTATAAACGAACAGAAAATAAGGTCAGAAACTGTGTGAAGCAGCGCCTCGATGATGACGACAGAAATATCTAAAACGCATCCTTATCAGAGATCTTCAGACAGGCTTGTGCGGTGCTCATTTTAAAACTGGGCTTCTGAGATGCGCCTTTGATAAGTGAGTCAGTGCTTCTATAAATCTGATGTTTTACACAGCCTGTAAGATTATTTTAAAATGGATAGTTTTGGATATTTATCAATATCATCACTGTACTTTCATTGCTGTGCATTTGAGCACAGAATTGTATTTGTCCAGATTACAAACACAAGATATGTCTGGCTGTGGAACTGCAAAGCAGCTTCAGAACAGCAGTTTCAGGCCAGCAGTTTGAGGACAGCAAATGTAGGCCCATAGCTTCAGGCCAGTGGTTAGAAACTGCTGCCTCTGACTCTGCAATGACATTTCTTTGGTTGGGCGGAATGTTCCCCTAAACAAATGTTCTTCTGCACTGAACCAAGTGTGCTAAACAGACTAAGTGTGCTCACTTCAGTCATATCTCTTATTAGATTTGTTGACACACAACATTTTATTTAATGACTTGCTTTATGAATGAAAACAATCAGTTGATTCAGTGGCTCATGACTCATAACAAAATCTAGAATGTTACACCTAGACCTAAAAATAAAGCTACTGAAAAAAGGCAATTTCTCTGACCGAAACCTGTATTGAAATGTATTTACAGATATCAAGTCCTCATCTAATTCCTGTTCCACCTTTTTGAATTTTATTTGAGAATCAGTAGCTCTGTACAGTCTACGTCAGCTTAAGTGATCATCTACAATCATGGTCATGCTCCCATAATGCTTCATTTTAGTCATGCTCTTTGTTTTTCCCCCATTGTGTTTCAGTATCAACACTTTCATATCGGTTTTAAAATTCATAATGTAACACCCAGCTGAGGACAAAAGATAAAAGGAGAAATGGGCAGAGATTTTTAAATCTCTCACTGTGCACAGTCAGATCACTTTTACTTTGTGCTAAACTGACCAAACAAAACCCTCAGAAACTTCCACTGAAATTGATCAATGCGAGAGAACAGTTGGCAGGGCTGGTCACAGTCTTGCAATGCATCATGGGTACTTATACTGACGTCACCATGCATTTTGCACATGCTTACATTAAAAAAAATCTCCTAAGATCTTTCTCACAGTTTTAAAATGACCTAGAAAAAAGGTCTGAAGAGTTTGGATGTTGTTCATGAATCCAGACAGTTTCTCATTGACAAAACTGTCTGGATTAATAAACAGCATCCAAACTGCATCATAAAATAAAGGTCTTGTTGTTTACCTTTATTCATTTGCTGACGCATTTACTACAGATTACTACAATATATGTTAGCTACAGGGAATGTGTGTTTTACATAGTAAATGTGCTTGAATCTAAATGCGCTTTAACCTTGGGGTACAAGCCTTTTCTAAAAGACATGTTCAAGTGCCATGGCAATGTCACGGCAACAGAACCTTGAATCTTGTAAAGTGTGTGGTGACAGGATTTGATATTTTATTATGATTACCCCCACCCCTGAAAAATCCTTGGCTTGAATCACTGAATGCCATTCAGAAACTTATGGGAACATATGGGAAAACATACATACTGTATGAATATACTGTGATGTGGGCGGCGCACTCTTTAATCTAATGAACGCTATTTCTCATTAGATAAACGGTACTCTCATCACATGCTATTCTTACGTTCTTTACGTTCTCCAAACCCCAAATATTTGCTTCATTATTCTTTAATAATATACACATACATGTGTGCGACATTAAAAACGAAGCTCCATACAAAACACTATATCCACACACACATACACCTAAACATGCAAATTTAGGACCCTTGACGCTAGTGTTTGTATCTGAACAGCAAATACAGAAGACACATAGATGCGCATGTTTGTGTGCATACAAATTCATGGACAGTTTTGCGAATTCTGCATCGCTTCTCTGAATCATTGGGTCTTGTCTGTAAGGTCTCATATTAGCTTGATTTCAGATGCATCAGGTCATACATTGTGTATAAAGAACGCCAGTGTGCTTCACAAGGTTACTGTGCAAGCCAAATGAATAATGGTCTGACACTCCAGAGGTGTGAAACTGTGGCAGCTCAGACACTACTGAATAATGCAAGGAGCAGCACACCCATCAACACACGTACAACACTCTGAAATGTGCTTCTTGTTTACCAGAAAAACAGGCTTTAGAAGTTCATTTCAGAAGTTAAGCCACTTTTTATCAAATGTTATAATCATCATAAATTTTACATTTTTCACCAAATAGCCACGATGAAAAACTGTATATCAGTTTATTGTCTGATATCACTGGTACGTCTGATGATAAGATCAGACAAACAATTATGTCACTTCAATCATACAAAAACAATGAATTTCTGTTTAACTTACCTTGACCAGGTTAACTAAACAGTAGACTTGTTTTTCTAAATTAGGGATACTGTTCAATGTGACTTTTCTAAATTCACGCCACACGTAATTTCTGTAGGTGAATGAGTGAATTCTTTTTTGCACTTACAATTATTGGGAAATAACGAGGCCCTTATTTCTGATAGAGTTAAATGAAGAGGATGAAGGATGGAATTAATTACATGTCAAATAAGGTGACAGAACTGATCAGCTACTAAATAAAGAGTTTCCTTGAGCTTCCTATGGACACAACTGTCCAGAAAGTGATACAGATGCCCAATGCGGTATAGATGAGGTGAGTCACTCCTACTCATACTCGCACTTTGATTCATACCTTCCCTTGGATGGCTTCCGTTCTTCCATCTTCACACGTATGTGAGCTTTGGCATAGGAAGAATGGAGCTTTAATTACAAGCTGAAGATGAGTGTCTTCCCCAGAGGAGAGAAATGAGACAGGTGAGGTGGTGAAAATGTCAGACATCTGACCGCACCTCATCAAAATGCAAGACATTGAGAAGAACTGTCTTCATTTTTACATAGTCTGCTCAGAACTCAAACATTATGAGAAATGAATAAGAATTTATAGTACTAAAAGGAAACAGTGCTATAACTTGTGTCTTCTTGTCTCCGTGGAAATGCTGGCTATGGTTGAGCTTTTGGGTCACAATTTTGTCAGGTAAGGTTGTAATAATGTAAAGTTGTAAACAACATAACATTTTGTGGAAATGGACTTAAACTAGATTTAAAAGTAACTGACAAAATTGTAGACTGCTGCTTATAAAATAATTATAGTAAAACAGTACAATAAAGAATCTAAGCTTCATAAGACATTAAATCATCACATTAACTTGGTTTTGTCATTTATTAGCTCTATCCTTCAGGACTTTCAAAAAAGCCTTTAGATTTCACTTTTGACTGTTTTGCATCCATGTTCTGTCATTCATTTAGAGTGACAAAACATCTGCTGCATCAGTACTCGTTTCCTCAGCCTTTGAAAAACACAATGTTCTCTATCACAGAACATTCCATGTATGAAAATGTTACAGGGAAAGGTCAACATGCCAGTTTTGGATGGGAATTGACAGCCCGACCCAGTTAACATTCATATGTGTGACTATCCATCAATGTGAGATCAACAGGTGCCAATTAGAGGTGAAACCTTCCACACATCAGGGACATTGTGACTGTCCGATCACAGGGTGATTCCTAAGATCTCTAATTGAAAGTTCTATTCTGGTTTACAGTATGTACAGTATGTACTGTTGTTGTCCAATGAATTGAGTTTGGTGCTATTTCACAAGACTTTCTTCTTTTTACAATAATGAATAAACAAAATGCTAAGACAAATTTTTACAACTGAAATATTGTGTACATTTACAGAAAGAGAGGATTGTCACACAAAGAAAATGATAAGCTTAGTCTAATTTACCAACATATTTTGTGCCGATATTTGGCTAATTTACCCCACACTTGATGGCATTCTTTTATAGTCTACTTTTTTGTAGTTACCGCTCAGAAAAGGTGGGGTTACACAGACTATATATATTAAGAGGTTCAAAAGAAAAGGAGTCTTTAATTAACTGTTCTTGCAGCCCTGTTCTATTCACGTAAGAGAACCATCTAACATTTTAGTCAACATGTTTCAGTCACTTGCAACAACTGCATTTCAATGTATTGCCCTAATTGTAAGAAATACTGTGTGGATCGAATTCATCTTGCATACTTTCCATTGTCTATGGATTTAAATAATCGATCTTATAGTTATTAGCAATTAGTTTTGGTTTTGGATTAAGAACTTATTCCCAAAGGAACGCATTATAGTGTTTTGTGACGTTTTTGGAGTCGTGAGCGTTTTTGATTCCAAAGATAAAATCTCCACCCCCTTGCATAGCTCTGCTTATCTCATCTTTGATAGGAACACTGACTGCCAACAGGTTCTTAAAAAAATGCCTGATTACGGATGTGGTGACGTTACGGGAATACATCAGGTAGCGTGAACTCGACAGCGCATAAATAGAGAACGTTTCTCAGCAAAACAGCGAAGCAATAGCAAGGAGAAGCAACAGCACGAGCACCGACAGAAAAGACTTTACGCTGGGATTGCTGAAGCAGAAAATAGTAATAAAGAACTATTTTATATAGACACATTTTCCGTTTCAACTTCACGCCATAGTATTCAGCACCATGGACAGCATCAGAGCGGCGGTGTACCTGAGCATCTGTCTCTCACTGCTGTGCTTCTGTCGGGGTCAGATGTCACTGGACAACCAGGTGTCCGCGCAAGAGGAACAATTCATCAAAAGAGACCTGGTAAGAGAGTATGTATATTATATATACTCAATTCCGCAAATTTGTTACTATAACTTAACCTGTTGATGAACGGTTTCCCTTTAACCCCCCAAAATGTCTTTCAGCTGAATCGTTTGGAACACACAAATCAGACAAATTTCGTGTATTCAAACACTTCAGCCTAAACATTTATTTAAGCTGAAGTGTATTTTTATTACTATAGAATCCGTTTGACAATTTGCAGTAACTTCCAAGAAGTTTACAATACAAACAGCGGTAGTAATAAATTGCAATTTTACCTCCGAAAATATTAGGTTACCTTAAAAAATATATATTTTTATATCTTTCTGTCTTTCTTCACAATTAAAACTTACGCTTTGTGCTTAGGCTGAGGCTCTCGAGGAACTTTTGGAGGGAGATCAAGGCAATCGGTTATCTGTGGAGAAAAAAGCCAGCGTCATACCAAGGGTAAACATGTTACTTTACTACTTTACTATTCCCATCAAAATAGCTTTCGTCATCAAGTACGAGTTGATGACGATCAAAATGTTTGATGTTACGCATCTTATTTCTTAGTGTGATGTGGGGGAGCGCTGCGCTATGAAGCACGGACCGCGCATCGGGCGACTATGTGATTGTATGCGTGGAACAGCTTGCAACACCTTCTTCCTGCGCTGCTACTGATTGACTTGTTGCTCCCTCAGGCACTGTACACAATAACTCATGACAGGAAAGCTTGCGACTACTCGTTTAGTTAAATCGACTTGCGTGATGTATTAATACTGTTGTACTGCTCGTAAACTTATTTTTAGTTACCAAAATGTCTTGAAGATTCGTTGGTTCTGAATATTGTCTAAATATCCTTTAAATGTGTCTACATTCTTTGTATGTATATAATTTTTCTGTGTTTAAATAAAACATTAAAACAACGTCTGTTTTAAGCACATTATTGTATGCAGCAACATGTGTGATAGTTTAAGTATTTAAGTCATATGATCAAGTGATATGACCAACATGTGAAGTTATTAAAACACCACAATAAACTTTTTTCAGCTGTTTAAAGTTTTGGTAGATTTATTAAACTACTTTTCTTGAGGTCTATTTTTTGTTTATTTAGATTCATATCAACGTGTGACATTCTGATGTGCACCAAAACAATCTCATGCTAAGATTGTCGAGCTAGCCTACTAGATCTGTTATATTGTGTAAAATCATAGTATTTACATTTAATGCTGAATGATTTAACCGTAAAATAATATATAGGCTATAGGTTTTGTTTAGATTACCAATTGGCCTACAAAAGGAGAACTGACACTATTTTGTTAGTATGAAATTGACAAGATCTAATTAAGCTACTTAAATGACTACAAAATTGCATTTAACCAATACATGAACACAATGACTTGTGTGGACAAAGAGTGCAAACGAAACTGTCTCCTATTAAATCCTCTTTATATTAAATAGGATTACTGTGAGATTTGTCAACAGGTTGTAATGTGGTCAGCATCGGGAATTCAGCAATCGCAACGGATAAAAGCGAGTCGCAGAAATTAAAATCTACATATAAATACCGCCATTACTTCTCGAAAATCTCATCACATCCGTCGATCAACAGGGATGATCAGCGTCATGTGACGTAGGAGCAGGTTAGAACCTTTAAGTTCCACGAGCCGGACCCTGCGTGATCATCAGAGGCACTTATACGTGACTTCGATATAAAACACATCATGACCAATTTATCTGTACTTTTCGTGGCGGTTCACTGCGTTTTATATATAAACACTAAAATCAGCTGCGTGGATTCAAGACCGCCGGACAACTCACCCATAGGACGCCTCGCTGACGACGAGACGAAAGAGGTAAGTGGAAATTTTGCGCACGTGCATGTTAATGAAAACATTCAGACTGACTATTCAAAACCTTGATCTTTATTACAGACAAGCGCTGCGACAAGATATCAGGAAAAGCTTCATAAACAGACCGTGCCCATGTTGAGAAGGAAGTTCAACCGTCTTCCAGGTGTATGTAGGCGTCTGAGGAGGAGGAGGATAACGATTCTGGTAGGCGACTTTTCTTTTACAGAGTGCATTGTAAGCATGTGTTCAGTGGCAACAAGGTTTGCACGTATACACTACAAGAAAGTAACGTAAAATATGCAACAGTTTGGATTTACGAAGCCTGATCAAAGAAACAACAATTACAGTTATATAAAACCAATTATGAAACACGGATTAGCGTAAACTGTACAATCGTGTTACAAATACTACACAATCATTATTTGTAGAATTATATTTAATAGTAAAAATTATCTTTTTTTTGGTACATTTTAATCAAATTGTAAATTTTATTTTAATTGGACTTTCTTACGACCTCAAAACACCATCACTAAGAATCAACCATCACGTCCATGGAAATTAAATTACAAGATTAAAAAAGCATTATGTATAATCAATTTATAGCTTTCTAGTTTGTGTTGAAAAAAAAAACATGATCTTTATTTAGGAGAAATTATATCTTACCATTTTTTTTCCTTTTTTTTCCTCACAGTGTAACACTGCAAAGTTCTGTTCTGCCAGGAGATTTTCTACGCACGGTCACATCTGCTCCTGCCCAAAAGGATCCAAGTGCAACTTTGTCTTTCTATGGAGTTTGTGACTTCTTAAATAACTTCTATAATAATCTAGTGTAACAAATGCATTAATAAAGACAGATAATTCCTTTTTCACCAATTTATTCCTGTTTTATCAACAGAGGGGGGCGGGGGGTTGGGGTCACACAGCTTTTATAAAAATACACTTTATACAATTTAGGATCATTTAAATGAACTATGGGACAAAGCCTGGCAGAATACACCTGCGTCAGAAATAAATACACACCCTGCAGGAATCAGGCTGAACAAAAATACACTTTTCTGCCAAAGTAAATAATTACTGAAGAAAGTTAAAACATTTACTCAAAAGCAGGAGGGCAGACGCTCTCCGAAGGTGTCATTACAAAAACCTGCACAAAACACCTTCAATGAGCCAAGAGTCATTTTCAGAAGAAGCACATGCAACATCGACATTTAGCTGTGAAATAAATGACAGGATAAAGAAACGCACTAAAAGAAAATTAGGGTTAATTTGATTACATCTTGGCCTTTTCCCACCAGCAGGTCAAGCAGCTTTTCAGTACTCTACGTTACAGTCTTGCACATCAGTCAATGGTAGGTGCAGAGCTGGTATTTCTTAAATGATCATTATAAAGCAAGACAAGACACTTGATCACACAACTGTCTATAACACCTTTTACTCGAGATATCAAAAAACTTAAAGTAAAATAATACAGTGACAGAGAAAAAAGTTTTATTAAAAAGCACCTGCAAGCCTTTTAGAAAATGTTGAAAACACTGAAAAAATGTATATACAACAACTGCATGTATAAGATTAAATTACTTCCCAATGTGTTCCCAATGTTAATGGATGGACAAGTGTGTCAGTTTGGGGGAAATGTCTGTAGCTCCATTAACTGTATCACTTTCCCCAATATCTAAACAAACAACAAAGCTTTTGGATTTACTGAAACTCATCCATCTAACAAAACAATCATCTAGTGATGCCCACAAAAAAACTGCACTCAGGAATTTGCCCATATTCTCAGTTTCAGAAGATACTTGGTGTGCTTTAGGATTATGTAAAACATGCAACAACCTTATTGTCTCTATGCACATCACCTTTACAGCATTATGCACAGCTGCACAATTTGTTATTTTTTGCGTAACGTTTGTTGATTTGGATGCACATTCCATTATTCAAATTCTTGATGTGCGTGTCTAAATGAACTCCAACATACATCCACAAATAACATCAGTCTGTACTTATTCAGAGCTTTCTCTTTGTGCATCCAGTAGAATAAAGTGATCAATGATCACTAATGATCAAGCCTGGAAGCCACCATGGACATGGTTATGCCCTTTGCTGTGAGTTTGTAACACCAGGCCTCTTGTCCAGGATATGTCCTTAATAGCTTTTAGTACAGTTCAGTTTTACTATATAGATTCTATCTGTCTTCGAACCTTGTCTGAGGCTTGGCGGTCGAGTGACCGTTGCCTAGCAACCACCACTATTGCAAAGACAACAGTGAGAGCCAGCACGGCACCCTCAAACTTCCAGAAGAGGTGCTCCTCCATTATTGTAGACCGACAGCTAAAAGGGAAACAAAAAGAGAGCACTGAAAATGAGTGTCAGTTTTCTTTATTTGTAGCTGAATCTGTCACACAAAAACTTTAACAGATGAGGGAGAATTCAGGTGTAAAAGCCACTTACCTTTTGTATTCATCTCTGCTAGACTTAGTGCAGTTGATCATTTCAACATATCCTGTTTGGATGCATGCTGGTATTGTTTTCTGTGAAGATCACAGACAGTTTTAAAGCATGCAAAAGTAACTATTGCTTTAGATTAATTCCCCATTTATGATGTAAAATGTTGCGCTTTATTCGCTTACCTAATATGTATAAATCCAATTTCATATATTTTCTACCTAGATACACATTTAATATAAATACAAAAATGTAAAAATATATATTTACAATTTTGGTTTACTCCCACCCCTCAACATCATGACCATGTTAACACCCGTTAAATTACCTGCCTCTTGGTGACCCGGTGACCCACCCACCCACCATCCACCCAGAACCACCACCAGAACCTCACCAGTTGCAGTCCGTCGCATGCGCTGCACTCTTTAGCCACTAAAAACTCTTCCACTTGCCAACATGGTGCTGTCACAGCCTTTGTCACTGCAACTGTGCAAACAGAACCAAAAAACAACCAATTTTCTGTTTAAATGTCCACACCAAACTTGTCACTTGCCTACTGGACCATGTGCTGATCATGTACATGTTTTCCTGCCTTGCAAGGATAAACATTTGCTTTTCTGTTAGATATTGCACATTATTCTTTAAATTCCGTTTGTTTAGTTGTCCTTTAGTTAGTATCTAGCTGTTTGAATTAAAAAAAATTGTGAACATAAATTCATGGTTTTAATGGAGTTAGTCTCCATTACAGCTGTATATTTTCCACTCAATATTTCAAAGCAGGAAACGAATTATTTGTAGCACATACTAAAGACATGCATATAAATGTGTTGAAAAAAAGGTAAACATCTTTACAGGAAAATTCTGCTTATTACATTTACCTGCGGCTTTCTCATCGCTAAGAAGAGCTGCGCCAAACACTCTACGAAAAGTGTAAACATGTAATTAATAAATACATTAAACACGCTTGACACGATAAAGGATTTTAAAAAAATCGAGAGAATCACATTTTCTCACCTAAATGAAACTAAGCCCCAGAACAAGGCGTGCAGGGCCAGGATTCGGGGTCTCAGACATGACATGGGAATCCTACAGTCACTTTCCATTGTGCCGATGCACATGTAGCACAGGTAACAGTTGGATTTCACTGGCGGTTCATCGCTCTGTACAGATGTTTGTTGTTAAAGTAGCAACTAAACAACTTATCTAAAGAGACACACTATTTATAAATAAAACAGGTTTTGGAACCGAGACAGTAAACGCCTTCACGTCGATTTGTGACCCTCGATAGAAATAATCTCATTACCTGAGCTATTTACGTGATCAATCAGAACACAAACACGGTTTTAAAGACAACTAACAGATTACATCAGTAAAACGCTAGTAACTTTTCTACGTCACTGGGAACCAACTTTGACAGCAGAACATCTTCGATATTTAGTCTTAAAACCTAAACAAGCGGTGTTCAAAGTTACTTTAAAATTGTAGTTTGCCAAGCCACGAGCTAAATATGGAATACATTTAAGCTATGGCAATGTCTTTCAAAATACACAACTCCCTGACTATATAATTTACCATTCGCGATCAACAAATCAATTTATAACAACTCACTTGGTTTGGAGACAGGGCGTTAGTTTTATCATTAAAAACAACCACCGGTAAATCAACATTAATTTAGAGTTAGATATACATATTGAAACAACAACGCTTCTGCCGCATGTCAAATGATCCGATTGCGCCTATTTAGCTTCAGCATGGACTAATTATATAACGACAGAGGAAAAGACCTGAGCTACAGTTGTATAAACACAAAGTACCTTAAAGCTCCAACCAAACAGTACACATCACCAGATAACACGCAGTACTCACGCTATATCACAGCCTGTGTCGCGGTACATTCCTGTGACAAGACATCTGAATCACTTCAGTACGGTCACTGGCGAACGATCACCGTTTATATAACTGTTAGTTGTGAATACACCGCTTGTAAAGTAAAAATACTCTTATTTACAGAGACCTTTAAAGACAGGCCTGCCAGCCATACTGAAACAGAGATGATTACGTCACGCAAGACTGAGGGTTTTAACTGTATCAGAGTTAGTGTGTATAAAGTGTGTCGCCCCCTAGTGCAGCGGCTCTCATGTTCGTAACTAAATACTGTTTTAAAACAGGTCCCCAAAATGAGCAACATAAAAATGTGTTCATTTTATCGACTTAAAAATTGCGTTGATTGTAACTGGACCAATATCATTTTTGTGTATGGGTTATAAATCAGCACTCATATTGTTGACTTCTTAGAATGAATTGCTTTGTTTTTCTCACTTTTGTAAGTCATTTTAGACAAATGTAACTGTCTTAGTAAACATTATTTTTTTTATTTTAATGACCATTTATACTGTGCAATCTATATCATGATCTATATTTTTGCGTTTGCATGTACATAAATGCCACATGCATTTGCCAGCAGTTGAAGTTTAAAAGTAAAAAAAATACAGTTACTGTAAAAAACTGCTAATGTTAAAAATGTAAAATGTATTCTCTATTATTATGTGTATATTTTTTCATTGCTAAACGTTAATAATTCAATTTACCCTAAACGAGTTTGAGATGATCAGAAAATGTGCCATTTTACATGTATTCACCCTATTTTTTAAACCCTTATATACACAAAAACAAATTATGTTGTACCATATTAATTTTTTTCCATTCTAAAGATTTATTACACCTGTGATTTTCATAAACAAAATCTGGATTTATTCATTTTTACAATCATATCAGAGTTAAACATACATATTATAGATCAAGTTATCTCTCACATTAGCAGTTCAATCATGTCATAAGGACAAAAAATATATATATTACGTAATGCCTGAAAGGTTCAGTGTTGTCTTTAAAGGGACAGAGAAGTTAGAGCATGTGTAGAGGAAACAGGAAATACTGAAAAAAATGACAAAGGAAGACAAGAGTAAATCAAAGATACCATTGCAAAAGAAGACAATGACAAATCTGTACAATAGAATCAAATACAGAATTGCGAAAACAAAACAACATTTTCCAGAAGCATATGTTACTTACAACTGTGAAGAAGCAAAGGAAAAGTAAATTATATGTTTGAATTCTGTACTCCAGTTCTGCCCATTATAATGATGAAATAATGCCATGACCAGTGGCCTAAGGGATCTTAGGTCCACTGTTGTACCGTAAACACATGGTCAGTGTGCTCTAGCTGTGTCAGTAAGGCAGAGGAGTGCTGTATTCCCTACAATCGCCTCCATGCTGTCTGCTACCCGAGCTGGCTACAGCATCTCCTATAAAGCTGGAACCTTTCCCAAAACTGCATGCATAGATACTAATGTTGAGTTCATGCACTCCGACTAATGACTTTCTGAACGCCTAAGATAAATCTGGGTTCTCTTAATCGTCTCAGTCCCAAATAATGGTCGAGTCTGTACATGGCTGAGGTTAAGGGCACATGTGACAGAACACAAGAATTATTATCATTTTTTGGCCAATCACGGGATTGAAAGAATGTATGATAAGTGTCTCACCGTGCCAGACAGATCAATTTAATCCTTAAGCTAAATCATAACCTTTGACCTATTGATCTCGCCAGGATGATAAAAGAAACAAAAGGCCATTGGGAGGTCACAACAAGGTTAACTCTCTGGTGAAAGACCTCGGTCATAAATTCCAATCTAATTTTAACTAATCAAGAGTCACATTTAGGGAGGGGAGAAATATAGACTTAAGAACAGAAGCAGTGACCCTCGGTCTTGATCGCGGTTGGACTGAGTTCTGATGCACATGCAGAATGAGGAAATGGGCTTCAAGGCATAAAGGAGAGAAGGGCATATGAACCGCCTCTAGAACTAATCTCACTTAATTAAAACAAACTTGTCTGGACTAATCAAGGCACTGTGCCTCTTTCTAACATGCTGGCTATTTCATTAAAGAATATTTTTGTTATTTATTTGATTTTTTTTTGCATGGTGGGCTTTAGAGAAATGATGCAGTGGCGGGGGCTATTGTTGAAGAGAGTGACCCAACAAGCTACAAAGTTGCCACAATGCGGGTGGGAAACCTGAGGGACTCGTTACAGAAACCCATTTTGAAGTTACTTCCATACAGAAATGCCAGGAACCTTTGGACCTGGGGAACCATGCAAGATCAAAATAACAGGAAATGATGCTTTAGTGGAAATGCTGTCCAATGTCCCTCGGTCACAGAGTCTGTCATGCGGTTCTGTACTTCGGTCCGCCACGGTAATCTTCTTGAAGGACAATGTTCATAACACATAGACAATAGAAGGGTACAATACGCAATACATTCATTAGAAGCTCAGTGACTTCTTGTGGCACAAGGGGTCTGTTGCATCAGGTCAAAGTGTAAGGCCATAGCCTTGTCCATGTCCAAAATCAGATTCATTTCAGATTCACAATGCCCTGATTTCTTACAAAAAAAGACAGAAAAATAGACTTGCTCTGTGGGCCTAACGATTATCAAAAACCCAAAACAAAACCAAGAAACAATATTGGCACTAAGTTCCAGAAAGAAATAGCATAAATGAATTAACGACAATCGTTTGTCATTTAAACAAAATTGAGAGGAGACAGTTTGACATCAGTCGAGTGACAGTGATTTTTTTTCCCCATATAATTTGGAAGACTGAAGAGAGAGTTTGCAGTAAGTATTTTAACACACCTCTGCTAGAATTCTGCTACAAGAGTCCACATGTTCATAGAACTTTGAATGAACATGAATAATATTTTTATGCAGCCAGTTTCTTTTGACAAAATGTTCCTGACTCAAATAAAAGACGAAGCAACAGGCACAAGGAACTTGGTAGCTGACTGGGAGACTGAAAGGACTGATTATGCTAAAAGCAAAACTTAGCATTGTGAAATTCCAGGGCATTTGCGAAAACAGGGAACCAGGCCACTATGGGAAGAACCCATGCAGGGATGCAGCTATTGTTTTCTCAGAGCTGTAGTATGTAGTATGACTTGTTGATATGACGTGTTGCAGTAGGTTAGTGTAGGGAGGTATTTAGCCTGTGGATGAGTGCCCTGATGCTACAGTCAGCTGGGGCTGCTGGGTGATTCTCCGTTCTCCCTGTGGATCATTCCATGTTGCCGCTGTCTGAGTGGGAGATATTAAGGGTGTTGGCGGAGGGGAAGAGGTCACGTTGATCCGTGGGGCTGTGGTAGTCCGAGGTCAGGTCGGGTTCTAGCAGGGAGGAAAGTGTGAAGTGGGACGAGCCCTTTTTCAGGCACTGGGAATAGAAGCTCAGGAGAAGATCCAGCTTGTTTTCAATAGACTGTACCTGAGAAAGATACGATGGGATGTTGTGAGCTTATTCTGGACTGGGAAGATCTAGTGCACCGATTGCTATTTTTCACCAATCTGGTAATGTTCAGGAAATGAGTCTGGAATATTATTGAATCTCAGCAGTTTTCAAAACCACTACAATATTATGTGAAACGCAATGGACTCCAGACAAGGAAGAAAAACACATTAGATGTCCTGTAACCTAATTTTGGGAGAATAAGTCTCAAACAAAAACTAACAAGATTTGATTACATGCTTCTCAAAAAGAAACATTAACCACTAACCAAATGTCAGACTCCTAGCACGAGCATAAATTCTGAGATTTAAAGCACTTCATATATTCACAAGCTTTCCTGTAGCTCAGTGGTTAGAGCGTGGCGTTAACAATGCCAAGGTCATGGGTTCGATCCCAGGGATTGCAC
This sequence comes from Botia almorhae, assembly GCA_036877575.1. Lineage (NCBI taxonomy): Eukaryota > Metazoa > Chordata > Actinopteri > Cypriniformes > Botiidae > Botia > Botia almorhae. The sequence continues at coordinate 915 of JAZGTJ010010035.1, read as the reverse complement.
ATACTCAGAATCAATGTATAGCATAATGCAATGTAAGTCGCTTTGGATTAAAGCGTCTGCCAAATGCATAAATGTATTTACAGCTCACCTGCTTCTCCACCTTAACCACACGCCCCATCATGCTTAATTCATCCATCTGTTCCAGTTCAGGAGGAGTTTTCTCTCCTTTCTCAGGCCTCCCCTTTTTATCTGCTGGGATGGCACCACGACCCACAATCTGATCCACCCTTCCAAGAAAAGAATCTGTGCTTTTTAGAAAATGCTTTCTTCCAATATTCTCATATTGATTCATTTATGTTAAGTCAGTGCCATTAAAAGCTGATTTTAGAACGATGGTGTGTCTTTATTATATTTTAATTGACCAAACCTCATCTGCAGGCTTTTGATTCTGCCAAGCATGTCAAGATGTCCAGCTGAATACTGCTCGATCACGTCCTTTACATCGTACGGCCGCAGGGTTTCTTTAAATTTTCTCTTGGCCACCAGGAACTTGAGAATCCTACGTAAGGACGAGAACCACAATCGCATTAGAACGCAGGCGCTTACGGGAAGAGATAAAACAGGAATAATGCAAACCAAAGCAAACGGCCGTGAAACGAGCCACAAGATTAATAAGTGTAATAAGATTAATTGCAGAAAGAGGCCTTATCATTTACATAAGGGAGTCATAAACAGTTACTGCAGGGAACATACACTCCCACCCCACAGCTGGTAATTACTCTATTGATGAAACCATCATGATCGAGTGGAAAGCTGTATGCATACATTCATTAACATTATCATTCCTAATCTGAATAATACAATCTCGTATGTTGTATGATTACGCATGTTTACCCAGACCCGGAATAGAATGCCAAGAAAAATATCAGGTGTTACAAATGAAACAGAGAAATTAATTTCAGTGCTATTTTTGCA
>JAZGTJ010010034.1:0-18609 GCA_036877575.1 Botia almorhae | reverse complement strand
CCAGTGACTCGCGGGGGGGAGGGGAGCGGCAGGAGAGGCACTTTGAGGAGTAAAGAAACAAAACAAATTGAGTTTATGTTTTGATATTATACACTGAGCTGTATCACACATCTGGACTGCAGGATCACCTGAGTCTGTGTAAATTCCCTCTCAGCGTCAGCTCCATACTCTGTTCTATCTGGAACAGAAATGGTTTCGTTAGTTCTCGATTCACATACAATTCAAATGAAACTCCAGGTCTGAGTTTGTCACCTGTCTCTTGTGCTCTGATCTCTCGCACGACAGAGAGAACGGAGAGAGAGGGAGAGTCTACAACACAAACACAGTGTTACTGTCTCTTCTAATCATAATGATCAACACTGATGTGTCCAGAACTGTGCAAACTCACCCGCGAGGGACAGCTCGGGTTTACAGACATGCTGCTCCGACGATACCGGGCCGAACTATTAGAACTGAACACGGTCATCCCATCACTGCTGGACAAAACATCACAACACAAACTTTCAGAATGACACAGTAACAGAGATTCTGTTTTAACTCTGGATGTAGCAACTGTATTTTTAAAAATGTACTTTAATTAAATAATCATCTTGTTTCTACTGTTTTTTCTTACATGTTTTCTGTATTTGTGCCTATTCTTTTTAATTAAAAAAAAAAAAAAAATTCTGTAAGTGCAGAGGGTGCAGATCTCTCACCTGACGTTCGTGATCATGGGGGCGCTGTTCGACCTCCGGAGGGCTCCTCCTGCGCCTGCGCACTGGTCCACCTCCATTCTTTCCATGGCTCGTCCTCCGGCACCGACGCCGCGCGTCACTCACGGCCGGCCTGAGAGCGCCCTGACGCGGCCCGAGCCCCAAATCTCACACGGCAAAAGCCCGACCAGCAGGCCTCTCGTTAAAACAGCCTGCCAGTTAAACTCAGCGGACGCTCTTTCCGATGTCTATCGCATTCTGGGGAAGGTCTAATTTAAAACCGCGTCGGTCTGATACAAAACCTGTGTTAAACCTCCAGGTTCACACTACAGATGGTTTGTCAATGCGCACACAAACTTAGTATAAACTGTTCAGGTCGATTTCGTCGCTGTAATTCAGTTATTTCCCAACATTAAGGAGCTTGTTTTTGCGTTTAAACCATAAACAATAAACCATAAATATTCAGCAATATTTCCTAAGCAAAGCTTTCAACGCGACGCCGTCTATTGCCAGTTATCCAAACCAACTTATCCAAACAAAACAACAAGACATCTAAAATCCACAAACAGTTACTAAACAGATAAACAAAGATCAAAGTCATAGAAAATATTTTCTCGGCTCTTTTCGGTCTGATGTCGTGATGCAGGTTTAGGACAACGGCTTACTTAAGTTTACCTGCTAGTTTTTTAAGCAGTCGGAGAAACGGCAACACAAACCCGACTAAACGCGCAGTCGTCGGATCCGTCGGTGGAAACGAGCTCGTCTGAAAGTGTGCGCCGACACTGTCCGAAACTCAACGTGCAGCGAAAGTTTTGCGCTCATTTCTTAATTTAGAAAATAAAACATAAATCCCGCAACCAAATTGAGATTGTGCATCTCTCCTTGTACAACAGCGCCTTGTTCCGGTCGACAAAAACATCGCACCTAAAGATGAATTACTGCATACAGTTCAAGAGCAGCGAGTGAATACAGTGTGTCTTACATCTTTTGCCCGTTTTCCAGCCCTCGAGTTTCTTGCTGTTCATGTAACCTTACATGACGTTTTCCCCCCTAAAATAAAATTGATTGTAGACTGCATTGATTAAGTGTTTATTCAATTGTAAGATAGAACACTTTTAGGCTCTATATAAGATACAGGGCACATCTTGCTAATAGTGAAGCTAATCGGTTTAATTGTCACAAGATGTAAATTAGTAACTTTCCACTTCCTGTTTCATTTGTTGTTTTTGACCTTTTATCTGTTTTTGTCAGTCATCAACCTGTATAACTTTTTTGGGCTTATAATTCGGTCATAACTTCTTATTATTTCATATTTTATTTATACTTAATGATACTCAACCACAAACAAACACCCCAAAAAAATGTTTTGAAAGAAGCCTGTGGCTGTAAGTGCTGAATGAAATACTAATATCAACAGAATGAAACATGACAATAATCCGGATGTTTCGGTAATATGAATGGATAAGAAATCGTAAGAAATCTAGAGCATTTAAAGTAGGACAGCCCCTCGAGACAGACCGGCAGTCATCAATCTGTCATGTCCTTCATCTGTTTTATGTGGATTCTGCTCTTGGTCATCCGCCTCTCTTTGTCCTCCAAGAATCTGCAAAGGCCAGAGTAGGCAGGTGTTCTGACTGCACCGGTCCGTCCACAGCAGGCTATGCTTTAGTCTCCTGTTAGGAAATGCAGGTGCAGGATCTTGTAACAAATGGAGATCATTTGCATGATTTGACACTCGACTGCTTTTGTTTCCTTAAGGATGTGAAAGGGCAGAAAGTGAACAGCAGCGTGATGGTGATGATGGTTTTGATGGACTTGCGGCACCTGCTGATGTACGGAGCGTGCTGGGGGTTGAAGTTGGAGACAGACGCCTGTCCTTGACCCTTTCCGTCCCACCGTACGTCCCTCGACCCTCCTGCGCGTGCCTCATCACGTCGCCCGCTTTGGTAAATCGGAGGTTAGGGCAGGTGAGTATGTTTAATATAAGATGATCCGAAATTGATCCACGAGCCTGTGATTACATATCAAATCCTAACTTGTATGTGTGTAATCCACCCTGTAGTATTTTTCAAGCAAACTGTGACCTTTCAACCTTATTTGCATATTGTGCTAATTCGGCCCCTTCTGGTTTATAACTTCATCAATCAGTAACAAACCCTTTATTCATATCTTTATCCACCATGTTTTCCTGGACTAACGCCTTTGCTTCTGTTCTTTTGCCTTTTTAATACATTATTATGAACACGCGTGTCATTTCCTGACCTAACTGACCCTAACGGCAGTTAAAGGTGAGGAGCTTGTGTTTTAAGATGACTAATTTATGTCTGGACATGTTCTTCTGCCTGATGCGTTCATCTACATGCACATTAACGCCTTAACACCAAGATCTTTTATCTAGTTTAAAAATCTAGAATTAAAATCTAGTTTTCAACTAGAAAACAATGTGTATTGAGTTTGAGAAACTCTGATCTTAATACTATATATTGTTCATTCATAACAATGGTTTTGTTGTTCACTTACACACAAAAGCAACGCTTGCTATGATACACACAGAAAATAGATCTATATAAATCGTACCTGTTTTAAAGGTCAGCACAAACAGTAACTCCAATATGTGGCCAAAAGTCATTCATTTCTTCATGAATTTGATAAAAGGTCAGGACAGAAAGCCCAGCACACTAAAGGTTTATAATGCTGCACGTCTCGACACACAAAACATCAGATAACATGATTAGGCTGACGACTGTGTATATGATATAAAATAAATGGTTTATTACATCATTGCGAATATTTAGCAATGAGCTACTTTTTTTTGCATATATGTTTAATACAAGGTAGATTTCGTAAGGCACATTCATGACAAACAGCATAATGTATGCTGTTTATATGTTCTCATTATGATTACATATAATTTACTGTAATTAAATGGAACGCTTAATATAACTGATGATGAATACACAGTTATTGATCACATATGGCTCCGACAGCAGCTCATTATACTCTATGTATAGAAGCACAATTAAACCACGAGTGATTTGAGACATGAATCAGATGTTAGGGAGTTTTTGCACAATAAAACTTGTGACTCCACACAGCATGACTCACATTGCAGCAAACATTTGTTGTTTGTTTGAGTGCTACGTTTCTTCAAGAACAAACAGGACATTTTGGCCTTTGTAAGTGCACAGGATGAGTTACAGTAAATTACCGCTTTTAGAAAGTGCCAGTGATGAACCGCAATTCACACAGCGCCGCAAACCGAGCGTGGTTTACAGAGACGTCAGATCCTGCACGTCCAGAAGCAAAGCGTCTTGCTTGGTCCGCAGGTGGTCCCGTATCACGAGATGTTTCACCAGTTCTGAGCTCAAATCTAAAACCACAAATTAAATTACTGCAGGCGTGACATAAATGCATGTTATTTTTAAAAACCTCCAGAGAAGAAAAGGTGACGGCCGATTACGGTTCTGGTTTACACTGATTAAAATGACAACTTTAAGGAAGAGCAAAAATCATCCACAGATTTAGGACGGGTGTTTTGATTGAAACCGTTGCGGCTGATTACAGATTGTGTCTTGGAGTGCTGTGTCCTTGAGGAAAACATACTCTGAATGTCTTCATTCAAAGACGTCCTCAGTGCATTGAGCTGTAGCACACAGCATGTCTGAAGATCTGTCAGGCTGAGACTTTTTCTTCTTATGCTCATGTAATTGTGGGTTACTTGCTAAAAAAGGGAAGACAAAAAGACCGAGACTAAGAAAGTCAAATAAAACGAGCACAACTGATTCATCGAACACGATTAAAACAGCAGTTCCTGTAGCTTAATTTCATAGAGGATTGTGTGAGCAGAACAAAGGTCACGGGTTCTATTCCCAGAGACCTCTTCAAAACATCTCACCTTGTTGTCTTTCTGTTCGGCCCACAGCTTGTCTCTGAGAGCCGTGAGTGTGACTCTCACTTCCTGTTTAAGCCCCCGACAGCAACTCCTCTGAACCTCACACGAGCTCTGATGACGAGAAACGTAAAAGCCTTTTGAAACCACATTAATCGTGACCTTATTTACAACCAATCAATAAAAATACAACTCCTGCACCCACCTCTTTGCTGGAGGCACCTTCATCATCCTCCTCCTCACTTTCACTGTTATTGATGAAGCAAAGCTGGAGATTTTTGGGGCTATTAAACCTGCACGATAGAAAAACATTAAACCTCGGAGGACATTTTCTAAGCATCATGACCCTGCATGTGAAATACCGTGAGGTTACGGCAGGAACGCGGCAGGAACTGAAGTCTTCCTCGTCCATCCACAGCTCCCCACGGAGTGAATGATGCTTCCATTCTGTCAAAGACCCGAGTACACTGTCTCGCTCTGGTGAACCCAGACTCTGAAACAACAGCGGTTATTTACTGTAGTTTGAAAACATGCCATTGTTGTAGACATAGAATGCGACACATTCACTCTTGTTGAGGAGAAATGTGACAATTCTCATTTTGTCTTAAATAAGGTGTTCAGATATGTGAATGTTTTGGGGACACTGACTGTATAATCTGTATACACATATATAAACTATATATAGTTATACACCCTAAATATAGACATTAATGACCAATTACTCAAATATACACACGCATACATATGTTTACAAATAGATATTTACTAATAGATACTCAAAACACTGGCATACTAAATTCTGCTTAAATATTCACACCTCGGCTTTCTTCCTTCGTTCCTCTTCCTGTCTCTCCAGCTCTGCAATTCGTAAACCTAAATCCTCCCAATGCATTGTGGGTAGGTCGTGATCACCCAGGCGGGTGTCCACCTCGCTGTGGCGTTCGGGCTCCTGGCCACAGGGTGAGGGGTCAGCTGTGGTTCTCTCATCCTGTGTGTTACTGTCTGGATCCTCCTCCATCTGTTCACACTAGCACAGACAGACTGAAAACACAATATGCACACAAACCGTAACTGACAGAAATAAAATCAGTACACAGGAGGCCACACACTCATTTCTCAAAGTGCACTCTGGGAAATTTGACTCTGGACGTTAAACGTGATCTGCTCTAGATTAAAACCGGCGCGCTTATAGAGAACACAACTCGGTTGCTCGGTCACACGCAAGTGAAGTTTATATTAAATCGCATCGTCGCGCGCGTCGTTAAAAACGTATCGCGCGGCGTTACGCGCGGGCCACGATGTTGATCTTTTACATTTTACACTTTTTAACTTGTTGTTAGAAGTGAAAAGTTGTGTTGTATCACGAGTGAGCTCTCAGTTCCTGTCGTTTTTCCTCTTTTTGTAAAAGGGGCGAGATGACATTGACTCACTCACCTTCAGTCAGAAAACTGATCTGGACATCGCGACGGTCCGTAACGATCATAAACTTTAACGCGTTTATGGATTGACGCTGTTTCATGAATTATTTCTCACTCCTTCATTCCTTCCTCTGTAGGAGGAAACACCCCTTGGCTTTCTCTTTCCTCCCGCCCGCTTTGTGTTTTCACTGCTAGAAGTTTGATCGTCCGCGTTATCGATGTATCGCCCTTTATCTGAACTTCTGGGGCGAGCGGCGTGCGTTCAAAAGCTTTATATAGTGAATGTTTCATACACTTTCATAGCGACAGCTGGAATGGAAGATAAGGCTGTTTGGGGAAGGCTTGAGAAAGCGGGTGTCCGATTTCACAATGCAGATGGGAGTCTGTGTCGTGTTCGCACGGCTGATGGAAGCTATGATGCAACGCTTCAAAAATGTAGAAAATATCATCTTTTTAAACAGTAACCTAAACTCACCATCGCATAGTATATCAATGTTTTCGTGACGTGCGTCAGCTGGGGTCGTGAGGTTACTGGTTTGAAAATATAAACGTTTATTAAAATAACAAACATGACTTTTTAATTTTTTTTACAACGCTTGTGTTTTAACAAGAAGCATCACACATTAAAAAGTATTAATTGCACATCCATGCAAATCATCTTTTGATTTAAGTTAATGTAGTATTTTATTTGTATGTTCATTTTTAACACATACAGCATCCAGATTAAAAATCTGTCGCTATACTCAAAATCTTAATTGCACCTGAAGAATATGTAGCACGTTTCAGGTTTCTATAAAAGAAGTTAATGTGACATAAAATTAAAAAATATATTTAGGATTCTGCACCATTATTAGGTTAGTAATCAAATAAGCACATTTGTGACAATGACCGTGTTCAGTCGCTTTGTACAAAAGCTCTGATTTCTGTTGCTCTGGAACAATCTTGAGTCGGTGTTTCACAGACTTTTAGAGTCCATGCCAGACTAAGTGTGTGCTAGCATTAAGACAAAGAGGAAAACTGTAAAATAAATGAAAACTTTTCACTCAAATGTTTATGCTGATAATGTAATTTGTAATGAAAAAGTTTTAAATCTGAAAAATGCAGAAGCGTTTTTTTACTTGGTGGTCTCAGACATTTGAACACTGTTCTGTATATTTTTTAAGTTTATAAATATTCAATATACAGTTGTCAACACTGTATACATAAAAATTAACTTTGATCTTTAAAATAACTCCTTCGTGATATTACAGTATCAATAGAACCTCTTCCTTGGAACTACAAACATCCATTTATGAGGTTTTCATCTTACAAAATGTGTCTGATAGCTAAACAGTGTAAATCTCATTCATTCCTCTTTAAACTTCATCTGCCTGTCCTGCCGGAGGTTCCATAATCACCCACTGTGTGGCATCAATGAGTCTGTAGTTTGTATGTTTGTGGGTGTTTCCTCCTCTGTCTGCCCACCTCTTCATGCAGGCTCTGAATGACCGGCTGAGGGGGTGGGAATCGGCCTGTTCTGGCCAGCTCCAGATAATAACCCCACTGCTCAGAGTCCATATGGAGCAGATGTTTCATCTGCACCCCCATCTCCTGTTTCCTCTGCATCTCTCTCTGTGTTTCCTTCTCCATCTTCTCTTGGGTGGGCAGCTTCACAGAACCTTGGAGAACAGCAAGAGCAAACCGAACCTGCGGAGCAAATCTTTGAGTTAGAAAACGTTATAAACAATATTCAAAACGTCTGTTGTTATCATTTAGCTGCTTACCTGACAGTGGAAGTGCACAAACGGGCAAATATGTTTGCAAATGCCGATGAAAAAAATGGAAGAGAAGGCAGGGGGCAGCAAGAACTTGTACAGTGGAGTCACAATATGTTCCTGTATCTCCAGGCCAAGTTCTGATGGACAGAGGAAGGGGAAATTAAAGTTGTATCCTGTACAGAGCAGCAGAACATCAGCCTGGGTCACTGATCCGTCCTGGAAGTGTAAAGATCCATCCTCTGAGATTCCAACAGCAGGTGGAGTCTGCCAGATACCCAGAGGAAGGAGCAGAGGGGGCTTGTTATGACTCAGAGTCACCTAGAGTTTGAGGCAGGGGACACAATGAGAGAGACACAGAGAAAACAAAGAGTCACTTAATGTTCTGTTGTCGGCAGAAAAGCTACACCTGATGTTCTGCATCTTACAAGAAGTCCAAATCAATTCTAACCCATCCATGACCAACCAAACCAAACGAGCATTTCAATCGGCTAAAAGAGAAGCTTATTTTGAAGATCAGCAGCTCGGCCAATCAGACAATAGGTGGTGTTTTGAAAAGAATGTGAACCACAAACCCGAGCGTTGACTTGGACCAGCTCGACGGCAATGTCCACCCCAGAGGCTCCGCCCCCTAAGACCACAACTGACTTGTTAGCGAAGGGCTCTGGATACCGATATGAGTGACTGTGAAACACTTCCCCTGAAATAACAGCAGCGGAAGGCAAAGATACATGTAGGAAGATGAGAGACAAAGAGATGAAAGGGGAGATACAGAGTAATGAGACTCATGGTTAGGGCTTTTAGGGTGAACATGTACCTTTAAAATGCTCTATTCCTGGAATGTAGGGCAGGTGGGGGTCGGAATAATGCCTGCAGAACGAGGAAGGAAATATGAGTCAGCTCTGAGACGCTAAAGGGCTCCTGTGGTCTTCTGAATTCCCTCACGGAAATGCCACATGGAATACACAACACAATACTCATTCACAACATCTCATCCTGCATTCGCAGAGATAAAAGCCACTGGCTGCATTATGGGGTAAATGAACACGCCAGGATTTAAATAAGGCCGTGCATTCAGAACGTCACTGTAAAGCCGCAGTCTGAGATGCGACGCGTTTGCGTCCGTCTGAGCGTGTCTGCGAGATAAAAGGACATTTCAGAGGCCATCGCTCACCCGCTGCAGACAAACACCGAGTCGAACGTCTGCGCGTTCCGGTCTCCACGTGTGTCGCGCGAAATTACCTCCCACGTCACGGCTCCCCCCGTTTCCGTTGCCATGGAGACGGGCTTCACCTTTTCCACCACGGTGTTGAACTGTGAGGGACAAAGCAGCCTGTCATAAGCAATAATCTTGCTTCCGTTGGTAAGAAAATGACTTTGTAATACCGAGAGTATTTCGAGATCTCTTTGTTGTGGCTTCGAAACACACTCGACAGGTTCTTGAATTCTCTGTGACGCCAAAGTCTTTGATTGGCAAGCAGGGGTCAGATTCCCCACACCCCTGATCAAACAACGAAACCATATTGTCTTTGAGTACAACAGCGAACACCTTTGAACATTATTACCTTTCAGCTCTTTGCAGTCATTTGACTAATACAATGGAGGTGGACTCAAAATGATACTAAAAGCTCCTGTGATGTTTTGAGCTTACGGCTCTTCTGTTGAGTGCATACCGTCATACAGAGCTCAAAGCTGTTTAAATAGCGTTACAAAATGACACTTTTCAGGTGAAATCCACCTACAAATGGCTCCAGTATAATTCTGTTTTTAAAAGATGTTTAAGATCTTCAATCCCAAGATTTCTTCATGTACAGACATTATGTTAAGCTCTTGACAAATGTATGACCACAGAGCCCGCGGCGGAGAGCTTTTCAATAGCACTTTGATGTTGACCTGGATTTGTTTACTCTGGATGTGTGTTTGATTTAGGCTTTAATAAAGCTGAACGTACTGTCAGCCCATGTTTCTTATATTAACAGAATCATTTGCTCTACAGCAAAAGCACAGCGGGAGGCTGATGACTGATTGAGTCTCATTATAATTTTCGTTGGCTTGTTTACCATCCTTTTAAAGGTCAAAAACATGGCATCTACTAAAGACAAACCCACAGGAAAGGGACGTTTCAATCCAAAATTAGATACTGCACTATGAACTAAAGCATTTCTCACCAAAATATTTGAGCTACTCAATTTTATAGCTCTATAAGTTCCCTCATCTCAACACTTGTCTTATTTGTGACTATTTTAATTCCTTTCAATATTGAAGAAAACATAACTAAACACTCTATTAATGGTAGGGTGAGCGGGTTCGGAGAGGCTAGCAAAAGCAACCTAACTTTAAAGGAAAAGATGCCTTCAGAGCGATCTCTAAAGCCACGCCTCCTTCAACAATGAACGCATACATAATTCAACAGGAAATTTGAACTGAATGCAATGATTGGGTGAACATCATATCGTTCACAGAAGATAAATATTTATATAAATATATTTAAATCACTTTACTTCGTGATTGCTCTCAGGATGTGAAGAGACTTTCAACCCAGCAGAACCAAAAATACTTCTCGGAAAACTTTCTCATGAGCAATGACATTTTCTTAGATACCCTGATATGAGGTGTGATGACATAGCCCTCACAGTACTTTTCCAAATACTGCAGAACTGAGGTGTGGTGCAGAAAAGAAGGTAGGTGGTCATCAAAAGGAAAATCGGGGAACATCATAACCTCCTTGGGCAAATTGGTCCTGTGAAAACAGACACATTATTTCATAACAAAACAGTTGGACACAAATAAACGTTCTTTAAACGTTCTTTACCTGAGGTTCTTGTACATACTGCTGTGGATGGGACATCCATTGCTGTGGGTTCCCACTTGCTCCTCATAGAACCAGGTGCCACCCACGTGTCCTGTCAATTCGTAAACCACGGGTGGATCAAAGATCTCAGGCCGAGACAGGACGTGTCGAGCTGCACACAGCCCTGCGGCTCCGGCCCCTATCACCGCTACACGAATTCTACCCATTTAGATCTACATATAAAACAACAAACCAGGTAGATAAAATGAAACATGAGTTAAAAAATAAAGTAAATAAAGAGTTTCTCTAAAGTTTCTCTAAAGTACAAATAACCTCATTGAAATAACTAATAAATAAATTCATTCTTTTTCAATAATGTACGTAAATGGTGTGTATTCAATTCTGTTACAACTGTTTGTTTTATATTTGGACGAAACGCGCGCATGCGCCGTGCGTCTTTTATCAGTCCACCTGCAGGTCTCATATGAGTCAGAACCAATTACCTGTTCTGGACGGAAAACTCAGCACCGGTAATCACTTCTCACGCACGCTACACCCAAAGCTGTTTATTGTGGAGATTTAGCGGCCATAATCTCCCATTTCCAAGGCTCTTTCTACAGAAATGCTTGCTCACCACCAGCGCGGTCGAATAATGTGTCACTAATGTGAACTTCGCTCCTGCCGGTGATTTTTCACCTGTTGTTTGCGCTGCGGAGACTGTATTGACCGTAAAGACAGTCTTCCGGTGAGCTCACTTCACACCCGTCAGCTCTTATCCTCTAACACACACCCGTTCAGGGATTGTATGCACCACTGTGTCTATTACTGAACGTGTCATGATAGCAAACCCGCTTTCGGTCAACCTTAACAACTGTTTTCAATAGAAAACGCCTGGTCGAATTTTTTTACAGAACGTCAATTAACATATTCATGACGCCACCGCGTCTTATTTGCATACCGTACAGTATTTCAATACGACGGGCAAGCGTTCTCATTTGCATATTGTTCCGTTATGTGCTTATATACAGTCTTCGTCAGGGAAACACGAGCCACGTTCACTGCACACTACTGAGGGAAGACGAGGTTCGTCCAAAGATGGCTGAAAGAGCGCCTTTATTACTAAAAATAAGTCGCTAAAGTTGACAGCGCTGCTTCCAGTATATTTCCTTGTTTTCTTAACGCATAAAGTTGTGACTGGCTGTGAAAAAGGGGCGGGTGCCGTGAGGCCCGTTCGGGGAAGTCAAAATAAAGGCACAAACAGCTTTGTGCTTCTTAAAAAGCGATTATAATAAGTACTTTATGTGAAAACTGGGGAAAATAGCGTAAAAACCCTACAGCCTTTGAATGAGAGAGGGGAAATTTGATATATAATCCACCTCAGCACATAACGTGGCAAACTACACGTGCAGTACGCGGTGTATTTGTAAAACTAATTTGAAGTCATATTTGTAATGGTAACTTTCTCTCAGGACGCTTCAAAAAATACAGTTCTTTACATAACAGTCGTATAATTGTAGGAACCTTTCACCTTATTGAGTCTGAATCATGTCACACAGGCTATAAGTGGAACGGAAATACTTGAGGCTGAACAGCTGAGAATTGATGTTATGTAACATAGCAAATCACCATAATGATTGTTAAGTTTAATTATACTTCATTAAGTTTTACTTTTATGATTATAATGAAGCAGAATTCACTGCAGGCAGTTACATTCATCGAGAGTATTTTGGGCCTGTATCATGAGATGCTCTCCAGAGTTCGCCTTTGTGGGTCGTTCAGGCGACTTGTTCGGTTCTAGGAGATTTCGAGCAAAAATGCCCTTGAAATCTGTGTTTTAGTTTTTAAAATGTTTTTCCACAAGGATCTGGTGTTGATGTATTGTGTGAAAAGCCTACATTTATTATTCATATTGAGGTGATTTGTTGTTTTGGATACTTTGTAGATGAGCACAAAGACGGTATACTTTGAATACACTAACACACTTTGGATGAAGTCCAAACAAACTAGAAAGACTCAAGGCCCTCGTGCTGTTTTTCATACAATGGTGGAGCTCTGTGTTGCTCGGATCGCCTCAGCTGTGCTGCTGTACAGAATACTGTATAGAATGCTGAACAGAATACAAATATGCTGGCATGTGGAGAGATTTATAAGTGCATGACAGCTGGATTTATAACTTGGAACCAAATAACTTGATGAAGGCAAGATTAAAAAAATACAGGAAGAGAAACATTCAGTAGCACAGAGCGAAGAGGTCGTTGATCAGTCACTTCTAATGCAGTACATAATAGGCCCGGAAAATGAGCGGACCAATTCCTCAGCCGTGTGGGCCGAAAACACTGAATCACATTTAATCCAGATAACATATTCCGGTCACATCTCTAGTTTGCATTTTATTTCTGAAGCATTCATCTTTCTACCTTATTGATGTGTTTTGAGATAATGTCTTTAGATTAGTCAGGATTTAGCTTCAAGCACACACGACAACATTGTACTTAACCTGATTAACCCCACTGTTAAAGATAAACTTCCTGCGTCCACCCCCTCAGTCAATTATGTGCTCGACATTCATAATCATTAATGTTATTTACAGACTGCCTACCCCACCAGAGGAGAGTGTGTTGATTTGAAACCCTGGAAGATGTTACTGCTTACCGAAGAGACTTTTTCTGGTAAAACGAGCGACGACTTTTGGATGCTGCTCAGGAGGGGTGAGTGTATTATTCATTTGTTATTTATTCAATGCTTTCTCTTAGTCAATTTTAGGCCTATAACCAAATTGCTTGAGGAAATTGAACTGTAGTGGTGTATTTTATGGAAATCAGTTTTATCGTAGCGTCTCTCGTAGCCTGTCTTACAAAAATCAACCAAGACTATCAGATTATATTCGTGACGTAGGGGGGCACTGGATAAAACATCACTTTGTCGCTGTTAACGCAGATTCCACTTTGAACATGCTGACAGTTTGCTAGCATACGCAAAACACAACAGGCTAATTGTGTCTCAGGCTGACGCATCTGAAGCAACAGGTTGCAGTTTTCACAAGAGGCCACTTGATGGCAGCAGTAAGTCAGCCTCTCTGTTGGGTGCCCTAAGGCGTGATGACGGGGTCGTTGTGTGTGGAGTATGCAGTGGGTGTCAGAGTGGGAGACATCAAAAAAATAAAACAAACAAATATGACGGTTCCTTTCACACTCCTGTATTTGCCAATCAGTGATAAGAGAAAAGATGCTGGTCTCCGTAGAACCGTGTGGGTACTGATGTTGTCCAGTGGGGGAGGAATGGAGAAAGACAGTGTTTGAGAGAAGGAGACGTGTGTGGTTCTTTGTTTCAGACAGGCGAGAACATTTACCCACCAGTAGCGTTTTATGTGGCAGTTTTGTGTGTTACATTACAGTGGCATGGCCTGCCAGTGATATACATGGCGAGGGGGCGCGTGTTTGTCTATATTTTTGTCACAGTGTCCCAAAAGAACACGATGGAGTAGGAGACCGTGAAAAATCATTAAAAATATAGTGCAATGAAATGAAAATTCTGTCATCATTCATTTATCTTTTTCATTGCCTGCAAAAGTTTTTTTTCTCTGTGAAACACAAAAGCAC
Organism: Botia almorhae; assembly: GCA_036877575.1. Taxonomy (NCBI): domain Eukaryota; kingdom Metazoa; phylum Chordata; class Actinopteri; order Cypriniformes; family Botiidae; genus Botia; species Botia almorhae. The sequence continues at coordinate 4,466 of JAZGTJ010010034.1, read as the reverse complement.
ATGTTTAGCAAGGTGCTGATGCTGTTTAGCCATACAGTGAAAGAAAATGACCAGGGGTCTTTATCCATGTATGTTCTATAGAGAAAGAACAGCCAGTGTCCATTTTGCTCTTTTCTGTAGAATATTAGCAGAACTGTATTGCACGTACATCATCTGTGTGGTCTACGAAAGAAAGAAAACAGATTTCCAAGCACGAGAGTGAGTAAAGGCTGACAGATTTCTCATTTTGGGGCGAACTATTGCTTTAAAAATCAGAGAAATGAATCCACACCAGAGGAAGAAAAACAGAAAATTGAGAAGAAGAGCGAGAGGGGGAGGGAGGGAGAGTGGCAGAAATAGGGAGAGGCAGAAAAATTGAAAGAATGGAATGAATCAACCCTTTCCCCCCCCCTCAGTCTTTGTGTTTTACATTCAGTGCAGGTCGCTTCCTGGCACTTCATGGTTTGGACCCTGTCGTATGACGCACTGCTCGTAGATGAAGGGGACCTGCTGCTGCTCGCACTCATAATGATGATAGTTATGATGATAACAGTAATAACCAACTTCCCATGTCGCTCTCGTCCTGCCAGCTGCTTACGTGTTGGGATTATCAGGCGCTCTGACACACTGCAGTGTGGAGATGCGCTTGCGGTACCCTGGGGCGTGCGTTTGCACGCGCGCTTTTGTGTGTTCATCTGCACACACGTGTGTGTTTGTGTGGCGATGCCCTCAAATCTGTGCCTCTCCTTCTGTTTTTTGTCAATTGCAACGCCTCCTGAGGTCGGTGGCCATTCAACTGGAGATCTTGTTCTGACATGTGATTTCTGAAGGTGGTCAGGAGTGGGCAGTTACCCGGTCGTCCTTTCTGCCTTTAGAGCCCCTTCAGTTGAACCTGTTTCTCTGAAGGACAGATGGTATTGATTCTCTATCCTGAAGAGCAGTTTTCGACAGTAGACTACTGGTACTCATGACGTTTCACAAACAAAACGAGCTGACATTGAAAAAGATATTCAGGATTTTCCGTTCCGACTCTGCAATGTTTATCTCACATCAGTTCTGTAACTGCAGTTGTTGTTCTGCATTTTTATTGGCTGCAATCACATTGCTGTCTGGTGTTCTCGATTCTGATTGGTCCGTTATGTCATTCGGCATTTAAATATTTCGTAATGAATAATCTAATAGGTCAACCGTTCTCGTCACAGACAATCTTGCATTCTAAAACGATTTCCACTCCATAAATGTAAATAATGTATTTGTAAGTAGATGTGCAGTAAGAGGGATAATGTGCTGTCAGTCAAGCATTATCACAGACACCTTCATGGTAATATAAGAGCCTGATAGCCAGTCACTAATATACAAAACAGTCGATGTATCTTTAACTTCTGTTCAGCTCGTGTGCTTTCATTGGCTCTTTGATTGTTCATCTTAGGATTCTTCTTGTATCCCAACCACCTGCCTTTGTAAGTGTTCCAGGCACAGGGCATGTATTGCTTTGCTCGCTGCTTTGGTACAACATTTGCCGTTTTATAAATGCAATTGAACGTAACAAACGCTGTTAAGAGGGTCAGAGGATTGCTGGTGTTCTGGCGGGCTGTGTGCTCTGTGTTGAGTCTTACTCATAGGTAATCTTTCACCCTGTTACACATTCACTGGTATGCCTGTCTTGTCTCTTATGCTGATGACTGAGGCCCTCTGTGAGTCAGTCACTAACAATGACGTCCTTGATTTGCTCGCTCAGATGCACAGAAGGGACTTTCGGTCTGAGATCTTGCTAATTTTAAGACATGAGCAGAAACAAATGAGGCAATTACCTGGAAGTTAAGCTTTTAGAGTGACTTTGAGTTCCAAGAATAGCGCTTAAAAACGCTGCCAGTAAAACAACACGCAAATGCAGGTTGCACGTTGGCATTTCACTGAATGTTTGTCGGTGTTGAAATTAGCTTCTTTGAATATGTAAATAAGCACATGTTAGTTCTGGTTAGTAGTTAGCTGCCAGGATTCTCAAACAGGTGTAATCCAGAAATTAAAGAGTCATTGGCATCACCATGCAGCTCCGTTGTACCCCTGAAACGTAATAAAAACGTTTAGCTGCGTCACTGTAGTGTTTGGTACAGGGGGAGAATATTAACCATGTTGTTAAGCAAAACTGTTGAAAAGGGGGGGACAGTCACATTTTACTCACTGTTTCTCAGGGTCCGTTTATTTTGACGGGTATTTTAAGGCCGTTGGTATTGGCAAAAAAATGGCTTTTAGTAAAATTGGAACAGCGAAGCACATAAAGCACAAAGACATAGAAAACCACTGAGAGATTAAACAAGCATCTGGGTGGGGGGGGTGGTTGGGGGTAAATTTAGCCCCTATTCTATTCTTAAAATGGATGCACCTCAAAAGCATTTGGTGTCACAAGAAAATCCTGAATGTGTCTTTAAGACCCACTTAAATTTAAAGCGTGACGTGAGGGGACCCTGAGATATTAGCATCAAATGAATTGCTTAGTCTCCAGAGGGCAATTGTATCATGAGGGCATTTAACCTCAGGCTGCTCCAGGGGGACTCTCTCCACACACGAAATCTCTTGAAATAAATAGACACAAAATTAAAGAAAACATTCAATAAAAAGATTCAGATACACAACTGATGATACTATGGGATAATATGCATGTTTTTATGTTTCGCTGAATTGCATATATAAAATGTCACACAGAAATCAAGCTAATTCATGCATTGTAAAACATTTGCGACTTTCTAAATCTGCCCCCACACCATCATGAGTCTGAGGCGGCTGGAGTCCCAGGTGCTCGCTCTATTTGTACAGTAATTAAAAGCCACGTTGTACGAGCAAAACGGAATTAATTGTTAAAAATTGGGGCTCTTAGTGTGCAAATTTGCTTTGAAACAACAGAGACGTAATTACTGGTCATAAATGAAGGAAAGACCCAGTGCCATTAGTTGTAGGGCACTGGGGCCATTAGCCATGTGCTAAATTGGGCTAATTTTCTGTGTGTGATGGACGGAAAAAAGACGAGGACGAGAAAGATGGGGGAGGGAGGGGCGCTCCGTCAGTTTGGAAATGGTGAGTAATGAAGCCGCAGCCAAATGGAGTGTATGAGTCAAACATTTAGGAATGAGATGTTATGAAAGATGTTTATCATTACCGCTTTGCCTTTGGCTGCCTTTAAGCATCCTTTAAACACGGGCGGGTGTTTCATTATAGGCGCTCCCAATGGAGCCCCATTGCTGTTAAATGATAAACATCTGCTCAATGGGACCATTTTAATTTATGCACCTTCGTTGTGAAGGATCAGCCTGATTTGTCTGCTTTCCAGTACTGTTTTTGAAAACACCAAAGGATTCAGTACACGCTGCTCAAGAGAACCACAGACAATGTGAAACATTACAATTCAATTCAGTGCAATAGTTGGATATCGAACACCAGGTTATAGGGCTTATTCATATAATACTTCTAAATGAAAATATGCCTCATTACAAACTAACAACATTTAATTAAGAAACGTTTAGCAATTCCTTTAGCAATCTGTTTTGTTTGTCTACGTTCCAGTCAGCTTTGTTTGTTTCAAAACGCACCTTTTGGCTGCACTTAGCAAATGTTTTTTTGTTTGCGTTTATTAGCATTTTACTAGCGGTTACGTGTGTGTTAAGTTTGTAAATCGATCTTTTGTTTGTTTGTTTTGTTCGCTTTTAGCAAATGCAGTAGTGCCGCCACGTCTTAGATTTCCCTCATTCCCAAAATTCCAATTTAACCCCCACTAACCCTCAAATCCTAAGCCCTCTGCTCTCACATCTGCAGAACGCACGCACACGCTACATACACGTGCTTGTCGCAGCCAAATATGCGCGTGACAGCACTTAGCCGTCATCTCGTCTTCTCAGATAAAGACTGTGTGCGCTGTGATAACGGAGGCCGTCTCGGCTCTGGTGCCCTCAGGGTTTTGGACAGAATGGAGAAGCTAATCTCAGACACAATAACCAGCAGAGATGACAGACCAACACACTGCAGCTGTGTCACGCTACTGTGCACAGCACACATTAGCCATTCACTGAGAGAGAGAGGGGGGGGCAAACCTCTGTGAATACCAGAATTTGACAAATGGATCTCTGCTTATGTGTGTATGTCTTTTAGTATTTTATTTGTAGTACTTCCTGCATGTCTCTTTACATTATCTCTTTGCCAGTGCTAGTAAAGTTGGTGTGTAAAAGCAGCAACCACAATTACTCATTTATTGTGGTGCTTTCTGATGGAAATGTTTCCATCATGTCTTTGACAGCTGTCTCTTTGATGTGACCTGCCTGATAGGGGAGTGTGTGTGTGTGTGTGTACTGATCATAGAGGCCAGTGTGTGTGTGTGTGTGTGTTTGTGCTGTAGTAATGGTTTTGTATGCTTTAATCCTGGTTTGATGCCATACCTCAAAGCTTATGATAGCCTGACAGTGTATGTGTGTTATAATAGTTTGTGTTGTGTGTGTGTG
>JAZGTJ010010033.1:0-18610 GCA_036877575.1 Botia almorhae | reverse complement strand
ACACACAGACACACACACAGACACACACACAGACACACACACAGACACACACACAGACACACACACAGACACACACACAGACACACACACAGACACACACACAAGAAACAAGCGAGGGATCAGATCTGTGCAACTGCATGAATATCACCACAGAGTCTGCATCTCATATTTCTTCCCCCCTCACCTGAATGGCTGGGACTAAAGTGAAGTAACCAATGAGAATGATGCCCAGTTCAGTGGCCATGTTCTTCATGATGGACCAGCTCTCGTTGCTTAGACCTTAAAGCGGAGTCAGATCAATAAATAACATGTTCATCTACTGCAACACCTTATCTGATACCTCAGCACAGAAAGTAGATCTAATTTGTTGCAAATGAAGTGCCCAGCTATCATCATTCTTTGTAATTCTTTAATAAACTGCCGTTCCAGTCCAAACTCGTATTGAACGTTTAGGATCATTATCCACTTCCCGTTTTCACATCCTCATTTTTGCTTACTGTAGATCTGTGAGGTTTATTTTCTACGTTGGTATCTAAACTATTATCACCCAGATACACAGCAGTACAGCATGTTTTGTAACTCTGACATGATACACAGAGAATCTGACCTTGAGCAATGCGCAGCTTGACTTCAAGGTCGACGGGAGTGGACACGACAGACTTGGTGAGGACAAGGACATTCTCCAGCCCGATGACCACCACCAGATAGGGGAAGATCTCCCTGGAGACACACAGCAGATTAAAACATTTACATTAAAGCTACAATCCATCACGTTTGGACATGCGGTATAGTAGCCAGATCTTCTGCTTTACAGACAGACATTTCTTGCCCATCTGACCTGACAGCCCAAATGATAAATCATTATTTTAAATTCCCCTACTTGGGAATCAGGGAAAGGTAAGACGATTGTGTTGAACACGGATCTGTCGTGTACTTGCTCAAAAACTGATTTGGGTTTATTTTAACCAAAACAAGTTACGAATTGCAGCTTTCAAGCAAAGCAACTCACAGTGTATTCAAAGTCACACATTTGATCAATTCAGTTTCTTGAGATTCGAACCCGTGAACCTGCCAGTGTAACTACCATAATCTAAATATGACCTACAGAAACAAAAGACATAAACCTCTGAAAACCATGAGACACAAGAAAAATGATGAGAATGTGAGAAACGAATGACACGTTTATCCTTTATTTATTTGTCAAGGACTACTAACAAAAATATTAATCTTGTAAGAGAAGATTTGGCTATTAGCTAATTAAAGAAAAAGTGGAAAAGGTTTAAACCTTAGTGGTTTTACAAGAATCTGCCATTTGCTGAAGTCTTGACTCTCTGCAGGCCTGTTGTATCTCGACCCACACAGAGCGCATGTGTTGACTGTAGGCTGACCCGGTGAACCCAGACCGAATTTGTTTGGACAGCCTGTGCTCACACCACTGTGACTGTGAGTCCAAACGTGCAACCTCATAGGCTGACGGAGAACTACACCCGCCCACTTCAACACTTCCTAGCAGAGACGTTCCGCTAACCCTAGCATCTGGCTAGCAGCATGATGTCATTATTATCGACAATCAGTTACACATCAACCCGCCTGCCAGATCAATCGTGACATCACTGATATGACTGGGTTTCAAATCTCAGAGACATTATAACTGTTTGACCGTCTGATAATAATGATCAGGAAAGTTATGATGGCGTCGGTGTATGAAGGTGTGTTTTGGCTGAGCTCTTACCCTCCGTTAAGTGTAGGCGTCAGGCCAAATAAAGTGCAGAGTCCCACAGACATGAGCAGAGAGCTGAGAACCGTGACCACAGCAGCCAGAGCCAAACCCCATTTAGACTTCACCATGTCAATCTTTCCTGTAAGTTATGAGAGAGAGATATGAAGATTGTTTTACCAGCATTTTATGCCAAGAACAATCATAACAAACCTGTGTGTGTGTGTGTGTGCACAACAAAATAGCAACCCAAAGTATAGCAACACCAGAAACTTTTGACCTTGTGGGGACATTTTTAGGTCCCCGTAAGGAAACAAGCTTATAAATCATACAGAATTATCTATTTCTGAAAACCTAAAATAGCAGAACGCTTTCTCTGAGGGTTTGGGGTTTAGTAGAGTTATGGTAGGGGGACAGAATTTACAGTTTATACAGTATAAAAACCATTAAGTCTGTCGCATATACAGTTCGCAGAGTATAAAAGACATCTTGTCTATGGAAAGTCCCCATAAGGCATAAAAACAAATGTGTGTGTGTATGTATGTGCATCTGTGTGTGTGTTTTGTTTGTGTTTTTGTGTTTTTATGAAAGTTTGTTGTGTTGTGTGTGTGTGTGTGTGTGTGTGTGTGTGTGTGTGTGTGTGTGTAAGAGAGTGAGTGACAGAGAGATCTTGGAAAACTTGTCTGGAACTGAGTGAAACATGCACAGTAAAGTGAATTAATGATGCTGAACGTTCCGTTCTGAGGATAATCCAGATTGGAAAGCACTTGGCAAAAACTCAGCCGGAAAATGAATCTTGCCAATCTGAAAGCTTTCTGTTGGCAACACAAACTGCTGTGTTCAGAAAGCAGCTGGCATAATGGACAATTTATGCATTACATTACATTTACGCAATTGGCAGACATTTTTATCCGAAGTGACTTACAGTACATTCAAGTTATACGTTTAGTTAGTACGCGCCCTGTGAAAATCGAACCCACAACTTTTTGCACTGCTAACGCAATGCTCCAACCAACTGAGCTACAGGAACACACCTTACGCAGCCTGTATTACCAAAACACAGTACAATACAGTCCTGTGCCAATTTAGACAATTCACCGAAAGTGAGATGAGTTCATCATCATGTCACCTCTTCTAATATCTGAAGATAAAGCTGTACACAGATGCATTAGCTACATTCAGGATCCAAATCAAGAATGACGTAACGAGCTACAGCGATGGAGGGTGGAGATGTTCTTACGGGTGGAGAAGTAGATATAAGCGAAGAGGATGATGTAGGTGGTGACCAGAGGGATGAGCTCCGCGATGCCGATCTCCTCCTTGAAATGAACGTGAATCATGTGATCTTCACGCAGGCTGCAGTTCACTGACGGGTGAAGCTGTTTTAGACGCGCTCTGAGACTGCCTACGAACCTGTCCAGCACACACACGCACACGCACGCACGCATGCACACGCACACACAATAATAGATAGTTAGATAGATAGTTAGATACCATGCCAGATTCTGTGGTCATTTACATAGTGCTAAACAAGTTTAAATACAATAAAAAACAACATTAAAAGCCACATTACAATTATATTTGTAGACTTTATTTGCAGATGATGTGTGTGGTGCTTGGCTGTGTAACAACTCCTATTACAATGGGTGGTTACTAGGTGCTTGGCCCAAATCTAAAATTTGCATGACATCTTGGTCCCTAGATATCCGGTAGGTCACAGTGAAAGAACACTCTTTAAATCTACATGATCTGAGGTACGAATCATGTCCCCTTGTACACTTGCTGCATGGTGATTTGTGTCATGGTTAAATACGTAGGGTTCGCTCACTAATTAGGGATCAGAAAGGCTGACCTTGCGTCATAGGTGCTTAGCGCGATCGTGATGGTGTACGTCACCACCCGCTTCCTGCTGTACAGACTCACGCCCGTCTGCTTTCCCGGGACACCAAAGAGCAAATCTGAAACACACACAGCAGCACCACAGTGAGCACAGCAGGAACGCGCTAATGCAGGCCGAGATGAACGAGTGTCCCGCCGCGCACCTCTGAGAGTGGCTGATGTATGAAGGCCTTTGGGTTCATGTTGGTATACCGTCTTCAGCAGGTCCGGATCCGCGTCGAACAAATCATGCCGGTTCTGCCAATAGTTGCCGGGGGAAACCAGCAGGCAGCCGTGCTCTGGAAGAACAGCCTGCATGCGGCGTAACCCAGGCAACAGATCTGTCACCTGCAAGCACAGAGCCTCCAGACTTCTGAGAGAACAAACAGGAAGGAAAGAGAGATTGTGTAAATTGTGTGTTAACTGAGCTGTAAGGAAAGAACCGAAGAACAACTGGCCAAATCTTAAATGAGCTGAAGTGAAGGTGGAAAGCTTCGACCTGTCGGTGTAAACATGGTTCCTGATCTCTTCCAAAAGACTGAAAACCCGGCCGAGGGGCGAGCGGAAGACGTCCACAGGAACCAGACTGCTGTCCCATGGAGAGACCGCTGCCTTGACTAAAACCTGCTGGATGTAAGCCACTGGAGGACCCCGATACTGCAGGAGGAGAAGTTTCTCTCTGTTAATGGGGCTTTTAAAAGCAACCACAGAGTGTGTCCGTCTAAAAGTTCTACGCAAAGATTAGGACTTTGCTATGCTGCTTCTAAAGTGCTCACAGTATACAGAAAAATGACATTATTTATAATATAACCTCTATAAAAACAAAAAGCATTTAAAGCATTTATAAAAACAAGCATTTCCTCTTACCCAATCAGGGCGCTCTGACAGGTCACCCTGAGGATCATGGGAAGGGATCGAGTAGTCGCGTACTCCAGTGGTGAACTCCACAGGTCCAGTTCCAGGCAGAGGCAGCTTGAGCAGAGGGTAACTGCAAAAAGAGCGATTACACATGAAAAATGAGCCTGCATTCCTCAGACACTGTGTCCCCCACTTGACGGTTTTTCTGAGAATTGGTTTCTATGAAAAAGAACACAAATCATACTTGAAACCAGAGGGTGGAAGTATGCAACATACTGGATGCATTTTTTACAGGCAGTTTTACAGCATCGCACCCAAACACACACTGGTGCAGATGATGTACGCACAGTAAAGCTGCACCAGGAGAAAGAACGTGTTACGTTTGGAAGTCATTAAACCAGACGTACAGAATCATTGAGTGTAAGATTCTGTACAGCACTGGCCCAACAGGTCTGTTACCCGGACCTACAGTACACACTGGCTCTAGGCCAGCAAGTCATTCAGACTAAAGTTAATTCAGTAATAGTTAGTAGTTAATTCAGATAGAAGATTATAGTTCAATATCTGTCAGGTAGTGTTTATATATCGCTAAAACACGTCTGGTCAGTGTGCTGTGTGTACACTATGCTCCTAAACAAGCCTGTTATACAAAGCTTTCTTGCGTCTGACCGCTAGCTGGTTTTGAAAACGTGCTGTGCAGCACATCCTTGAAACACAACCCCAAAAAAGTTTTTGTTGTGTTGATGACAATGAAACAGATCAAAGCCCTCCAGATGGACATCTGACCAACCCCCCCGTTCCTCACAACAGGAACATCTGCTAAACATCTGCTAAACGTCTTCAAAAGCCCCGCGTGACCCCCGCTCACAGCTCCCGACCTGATTCCGAGTACAGAGCTGATTCAGTTAGCTGGATTAAAGATTAAAACACACGCATCACACTGCTGGCACCAGAGAAACTCAGAACTGTGCAAAAGTCATTACACAAACAATCTTTCAGTGTTCTTTCTGTTTGTGTGTGTTTATTTCATATTCATTCAGAAGCACTTAAAATCTTCCAATGAACTTCTAAAGTCTTAAAACAATACATGTATGTGTGTGTGTGTGTGTGTATGTATATATATATATATATATATATATATACATAAATATATATACATGCACACACATATATACACATACATGTACATATATATATATATATATAATATAAGTTTGTATGAAAGATTATTGTAGGTGCAAAATAATGCACAATGGAACTCTATGGAGTAAAGCAAACCATTGTTCCGTCATGAATTCAGCTAACATGTCTGTCTTTTAACACAAGCTACTTTTGTTCTTACAAGGTTCCTTTCCTCCAGGAAGCTGGAGACACTGAGCTGTTCTCATAGAAACTCTTTTGTGTTCTGCGGTTCCCTCCTTTAACTGAAGCGTCAGGGATTTCATTCACATTCCGCTGACAGAGGCTGAAGGAAAGAGACGTTCTCTCTCTCCGTGCTCTGCTGAGGTTCTATTTGTTCTGCACACAGTTGTACTGGCACCAGAACTTCATCACTCTTTTTCTCGCCCTTCAAACGTGAAGCTAACTTCATTCCTGCGTTGCCCTCTCTCACCCTTTCACATTTAAACTGCGGAATGATTTACTCAAACGAGTCTTCTATTAAGTAATTTGTTTAATTGTTTGCCGTCTCTGGCACACAGAAGTACATGAATGAAAAACAAACTGTATTCATGTTGTCTCAAACACATACGACTGTTCTTCATCTGTGCTGACCCACTCAGTCACCATTCACTTTCATTGTATCTTTTTCCCAAACAATGAACATGAGTAGTGACTAAGACTGTAGCTTCCTATATAATTTTGCCTGATGTCCCTTTTGTTTTCCACCAATCATATGAGTCATACAGAAAGAACACATGAGGGTGAGTAAATGACAAGAACCATTTTTGCTTCTAGAGGTTAACTGGAGACTTACCAGCAGGTGAGGATGCTGGCCGAGGTGAAGAGGATGATGGGCACCGGGTACGAGGCGCACAGCAGGCCGTGCCGGTAGAAGGCGGCCGAGATGTTCTGTCGAAGCCGCTCTCTCACCGTCATCCTGGGGGGAGGGGTCAGCTGATGGCCATTGGGTCTACGGGCGTGGCCAGGGCGAGGGCACCCGTGGGCATCCAGGGATCTGAGTAAACACAGCATATACACAACTGTAAGTGCTGCCCACAGGTTTGTGACGTGTCCTGATTCTGTCCTGTCTCTCCTTAATGATATCCTGTCAACTTGTAATTATCAGTCAAGAGTGGCAAAAATCCCCCAAAAGACTTGTGAAGTAAACCTCCTTCAAACTCCCGGTTCACACAGAGAAGCGAGAAAACTCAAGCTATGCTAAAACCCCAAAGCCACTGAAGTTCATGGAAAACTAAATATACGATGTCTCTCCGAGAACGTTCTGGTAGTCCGGACACTTCATGTATCAGCAGAGAATGACACACGAAGGCAAGCAAACCGCCTCGACACATCCATACTAAGAACTAGTTGATTACAAACCCTGCTCATGTTAGCCCAGTGCCCACAGAAAAGGACTCTGGACTTTTACACTTTGAAATCAGTGGGTTCAAGGGTTGTTAGGTACACTGCTGGTGGCCACGGCTTACAAAGAGCATTTTAGTCAACGATCAAAAACCTCACAGGAATTTACCGCCCGAGCGGCTACTGTGAACTCATTTCCATAAATACACTATAAACAAGGCGACACACACACACACACGCACACGGCCTCACAAAGAACGTGACACATACATGAATGTGGGCAACATGATGCAAGAGATTTCTTAAAAATAAAAGTTTGAACAAAAGAGGAACTGTGATGTGTCTTTTTACATTAGCAGAATGACTTCATTTGAACCCAATGCTTTTCAAAATAAATCAACAGTTCTGTTACATAACAGATACCAACACTATATATTTTAAGATATCGCTTTCATTTCAAAACATTAATGCAAGCAAGTATTACTGGCTAATCCACTAACGATACGAAGAAGAATTAACGATATTTCATCAAAAGCGTGAGGCAGCTTATAAACTGACCCGTAATTACTGACTAACAGCAGACCGATACTTTCCAGTGGAGAGAAAAATACAGGGTGAAATATAGTTCATGACATCATACAGTTTGTTCAGACTTTTAGGAAGCAACAGACTTTATAATAACACGTATAAACATCTGGATAAAAGCAGTAACAGTGCTCACTACCACACAGTCCGGCTCTGTCTTCATTCACTGACTAATGCAGACGAGTTTTTCTCGACCGTGACCACCATAAAACTCAGCACACAAAAACAGAGCACACCTGTAGGCAAGTATTTCTTAAACAAACAGTTTCCTCAAACATTGAAAAATCTGTCAGCATTCATAGCTCAGAAATATGGATTTTTTTCTACCAGCTCCTCAAGTCTGTAATTCAGATATTTGCTTGTTCTGTCAACATTTTCAGGGGCCCCGGGGCAAAAATGGAAAACCCTGAAATTTGTTTGCAACATACTTTAAAGTGCTGCAAGCGTTTCTTGAACATTAACACAACGTATTACTCTATATTTTTAAATGAATGTAACAAAACATGTTTACAACACATTTAAAAGAGAACCAGGAAGCAACTCAGCATTTCTGTTAGTGAGCTAATCCAGGACCGAGCTGATCAGAGCTGAATAAATAAGAATCAAATGCTGTCTCTCTCTCTCTCTCACTCACCGAGTCTGGGTGGCTTACAAGAAAACAGCAAATGCTGAGACACCATTCAAATGCAGAACTTTCACAAACTCAAATGCTACGGCACAGAAATGACACAATGACGACTGCGCAGGCACGGGCTGGTGAGCATGTGCGAACAGAAAAACCGGTTTGAAAAAGTTATTTATCCTTCTGGTGACACTAACCAAAAACACGTATGTTGGACCACAAGCTGTAGAGGGTGTGAAGCTGTTGCTTTGGACTCGACCAGCAAGACACCCAACAGCTAGTCAGAAAACTGAAACATTTTGAAGCTACATAGTTGTTTTTTATGAATAATAAGTTATTGCACTGATTAATGAAAACGCATAAAAAATGTATAACAGAATGAGAGCCAAAAAATGTCTCTTCAGTTGTATAGTACAGGAGCCAAAGAACCGGAGCTATGTGGAGGTATTGACAGATGATTTATATTTCTCATATCTGTATGCAAAAACTTACATTCATGCAAAATACTATGCAAAACATAAAAAACAGTGAAATTATATGGAGTCTTTCCTGTGGAAAATAATAATTTTTACTGTAAAGAAAAGGGCTTGATGATTTAAAAACACTGCCCAACAGTGGAGAGATACATCAAATTAATTTGCACTCAAACAACAAATGTCATACAGAACTGCAGTTCATTTAACAGGCTCACAACATTATTAAACAATATGATGGCAATATCATGTTACAGTAATTAAAACGCATTGCACTGGGAACAATAATCCAGTACCGTTCTATTTACATGACCAACAAATGTCACTATTTAGTGACCTACGTCACACCTGGTCTTCTGTATAATTTAACTGCACATACTGATGCAGTTTACAGTTTTTAGTTGTTATTGTCAAAAGAGTAAATTAAAGTGCAAATGAACCATCAGCCGACCTGAGATCAGTCTAACAAAGCCACAAGCGAAGCTAACAGTAACTGAACAACACATTACTGTAAATACAGTAAGTACAGTAAGTTCACTCAGCTCTGTCCCAACGTGCATTGTGTATTTCACCAAATCGCTATTTAACGCCTTTATAAACCCTCAGATATGGATTATTTATCATTTTTATTGTGTTTTCCACGTACGACAGGCGGATGAACCTCATACACGTTTCCATGGCATTAACTTTAGCCGAGCGGCTAACGCTTTAGCATTAGCAACAGTTCATGCGTCAAGCACTGGCTATGTTTTACCCTCGCGAAGTTAATAGACATTTAAAAGAAAACGTACGTATAAATACACATTTTCAGGACCTCGGCGTGCCTAGAAGACACGCATGTGTGTTGGGAGATCTTACATCAGCTATCAGGGCCCCTGCCATGCTCGCAAAATGCTCGAATTTGTAAAAACAAGCACGTAAATCGACTCAGTTCATCGCTTACCCTATTGACAGGTTCGGTCCTTTCTTCTGAGCTTGTTTTTAAGGGTGAAACGACAGACAGGTTCCAGCAGTCGGGTGGCTGTAAGTCTCTACTGATCTGCCTGCATCATGTCAGCTTCTGTAAGCCACTAACCATCATGACCCCTCAACTTCAACCTCCAGCAGAGCGCAATCACACACGCGTCAAACCGCGACACCTGCTGGCTACACAGGCAATGACACGCTGTGAAGAAGGCAAACGTACGGATATATTTTGCTTTTTCACTTTATTGCAATAAACAAACAATAATTATTTACATATCAAAATATGGTATTCAACATATTTGAAGGGGATTTCACCGCATTGTATCATTCCTGGTATAACGTGAGCAAGTTGTCAGTATTTGTTGGCACACGCAAACAGAATAAATAGTTTGCCAGTCTTTAGTTGATCTTTAATATGCTACGCATATGATAAAAGAGATACATATAATATAGTATTTAATGATATTTATTACTAATATCAAACATTCATAACACACATACAGCCTCCCTGGTGGTCTAGTGGTTAGGATTCGGCGCTCTCACCGCCGCGGCCCGGGTTCGATTCCCGGTCAGGGAACGCAACTTTTTTTAATGCCTTTGTCGTGTACGACCCCAGCAAGAGATTTAAGTGATAGTTTATAAAAGTCATGCAATTCTCACGTTAATGCTACTCTTGACTTCAGTGAAACACAAAATATGTTAGGATGAATGTTAAAAACGGACAGCTTCATGATTAAGAATTGTATTGGCAACGTTCCTCAAAATTTCTGGCCTTTAAAAGTAAATCATACGAAATTTGAAAAGCATAAAGATTAAATGGTGACAGAAATGTCATTTGTTAGTAAACTATTTCCTCTACCTGTAGTGCTTCTAAAACATGCCTTCAGAAATTCAGTTTGATGCAACGAAAGTTTTCATGCAAGTTTATCACTGTAACAACAAGACAAATAATTATAACTGCTAAACTTAGTGTTTTTTTTGTTCGCGAGGTCGGATTTACAAGTAGGGCAACAGATTAACTCAGATTCCAGTCTTATCACGGAACCTAATAACACGCAACTGACCCCCAGGTAAGAGTAACATGACGGACTCAAAACATGTTTGTTGTATGACTTGTATTTTAAAATACAAGAGGAAATTAAAAAGAGCATGTATTTACACAAACACACATGGAAATTAAACTATGAAACCAAGATTAAGGAAAGGTAAGTCAAAATGTCATTCTTTTTACAAGTTAGTATTAAAACACCAAATCCCCCCATTACGAACAACAGAGGCTAACGCTGCCGAACTTTAAATGGTAAAATATACTGAGATCTGCACCACACATCAGAAGGAACGTTTCTAAATGTGTTGCTTCTTACATTCAGGACCTCAGAAAACGTAACCCAGTGCTAAAGACAGCTGATAGCCCAGACAAACAAAAGAAAATGCATTCCTGGCACACGCTTTTCTAAATATTGCATTCAATACCATAGTAATGCTGTACCAACAGAAATACAAATCCAATTCCTATCTTGCGTTCTCGCTAAACACATTTAGGATATTAAATTGTGGCAATCTAAAACGTAATATTTGGTTAACGGATAAATAAACAAAATCCACACTATTTACTGTCAACTGTCTAAATTCAACACAATTCTTTATAAAATACATTAAAATACAAAAACAAAAAGCTGAATTTGATGGAAAGCCGAGTAACCTTATATTAAAAAAAAAACAGTGACAAGCGTCATGAAAATAGAGTTTTGATGCAAATCTTCACCCTCCAATTCCGATTTCACGATATTAACTGAAAATAAAAACATAAACAGAGTTTACGTTTTTTTCTTAGCAACAAATGATATCAGTGCAACACAATAAAATCTGGATTGATATTTAGTATTTTGGCTGTACTTACAGTTTTAACAGTGTCCTTGATATAGTCCTTCCTGGCGGTCAGATCAAAGTCAGGAAACTTGTCATAAACCTACAAAGACAAAATGTGACAAAAACAATTCAAATAAAACAAACAACCCTCATGGCAGCATATTAAAGCAGTCCAAAGGATTCATGGCGCACAATATCATGCTGTAAAGGATACAATGAGCCCCTTGTACAATGAGCTGATGCTGTGAAACCGCATACCTGTCGGCAGAGTTGTTTCATTGTGACTTCCTCCAGGTTTGCGTCTTTGAGTAGATCCTGGATCGTGGCCTTCAGCTGCTCATCGGTTGGTGGCTTTTTAATCATCTTGATCAACGGCTGATCATCATCAGAGCTTTCACTTTCATCTAGAGATTGAAAACTCAACATGTCACAACAGTGAACAAAGTGTGTTTCTGCATTTCATCTCTCATTACATTGAAGCGGTTCCTGTAGTTTAGCTGGTAGAGTAGCTTAGCTGGTTAGCTTCAATCGTGGGTTCGATTGAAACACATGTACTGATCAAATGTATAGCCTTGATAGCACTTTAAGTCTTTTTGGATAAAAGTGGATGTTATAGAGATTTACATTTATGCATTTGACAGACAGTCAAGCGTTCTGGCCTTCAAAGCACAAGTCACCGATCGTGAACTTGTACAGATGGTAGTAAGTTATCTTTCCTCTTACCTTTGCTTTTGCTTGCAGTCTTTTTCCCTCTGTTGCTACTGCTGTCGGCTTTCTTGGTTTTGGGGATGGGCTTCGCTGGAGCTTTTCTTTTGGCTGCGGGCTTCTTTGTTGTCTAGGAAAATTAGAAATACAACGATCCATTTAAATGCAATTACATAGAAGAACAGGAAAGAAAATCATACAGACAGACATAGATTCCCAGAGTATCCAAGACACACTATCATACTTTGTACTTGTTTGTGTAGCAGAGACACTGTCTTGCAGAGATATTTCAAATCTCTCTGAAATGGAAATTGAATTTCTACATGTGACGAACTACATCAGCTGCTGGAAGCTGACACAATTCTAATTTATTGGAATTAATTCACTATTTGTGTTAATATAGACGTAAGAACACTAGCTTTTAATTAACACTAGTTGAAAAATGTTCAGAATACAAACAAACACCATTAAGTGTTTGCCTCCAACCTTTTTGACCGTCTTGTCTTCCTGACTGCACTGGTCACTGTCATCGGTCGACTCCTCAGACTTCTGCTCCGGTTTCTTCACGGCTTTTTTGGCGGGAGATTTCTTCTTACGAGAAGATTTCTGTGTGGACTGTGAGTAAGACTTATTATTTGATCAGTTTAAGTCATTTTAAAAAGTTTCTTACAGACAGAGAAAAAAAAATAAGAAAAACAAATTTAACTCACTTCTTCCTCCTCACTGTCTTCCTCTGGAGCATCATGCTCTTCCTCACCATCATCACCATCTTCGTCATCATCTTCCTCTTTATCAGAGGATTGACTTTCACTGGTTTTACGCTTTTGACTCGCTGTCGTCGACTTCTCAGTGATCTTACTTTTTTCTTTTTTCTCCTCCGCGTCTTCATCCTCATCATCATCATCGCTGCTGGAATCAGTGACGATGGCTCTAGACTTCCCACTCTCAGCTTTCTTTTGTGGCTTCTTTTTGGATGAAGACTTTTCCCTTTTGACATCTTTGGTCGTTTTTTTCTTCTTCCTCTTTAAAACAGGCTGCAAAAGGTGAAACAGTATTCAAAATTATTACTGTAATTTACCTTCATATCTTCAAACCTAGATGGTATCTCTTTGTTTAGTGGATAATTAATTAATTATAAAGCACTAACAAATCAGAAATACATTTTTGTCTAAACACGGTTGAGAAAACCATCAGCAGGACGACAGCAGCAAAACCATTTTTGTTACATTTGTGTAAAGTGTGAGGGGCAGTTAGTTACATTATTCTATTATTTGCGTTGTGATTTGAATCATGTATTTTCATTATCTGGCCATCTAGAACAACTGCAAGCACTGTTACAAGAACCCATCCTGCATCTCACTGTTCAGATAGAATGTATCAACATACATCTTACCTTCCCTGAGTCAGTTGGACGCAGAAGAAATGTCATGATCCTGTCCACAAGGATGCTTTGCTTTCCAGACCTCTCCAGATCAAGAGTCTGACAGATAGTTTTGAGCTGGGTTTTCGGAAGCCTAGCAGAACAAAAAACCTTTTCATTTTGAACTTGGCGAGTCTCTAGTACACTACATGGGTGATGTAAGAGTTCCTAGTACAAGTTTGTTAACTAGAGTGTTTTATATAAGTGTCCTGTGACAGACATGTCTATGTAAACAGTAGATGGTGAGGTAGCTCAACAGGGTTTGGAACAGAATGAGCATCTGTATTTGTATTAACCATGTCTCAAAGTCTACATTATATTACATTTATGCTTTTGACAGACTCTGTTATCCCAGGCGACCTGTAGTACATTCAAGCTATACATTTGATCAGTACGTGTGTTCCCTGGAAATCAAACCCACAATGTTTTAAGCTGCTTACACAAGCTCTACCCGTTGAGCTACAGGAACAGTCTAATAAAAGCATTGAGGCAGAAATTACCTTGCCATCTTTGACAACTTTTTCTTGTAAGGGTCGCTGTCAACCTCAAAAGGGAATCCATTAAAAAGCCGGAGATTTTTCCGCAGTGATGATGCCTGTAAAAAACATTTAACAGCATTATTCACTTATAAACCTTTTGTAATAGTATGTCTAATGAACTCCCAAACTTACGGCTCCTGGTCGGTCGTACACAATCTTGTGCAGAGGTTTGAGCAGAGGAGCTTTGAGCTTTCCGATGGAGTGATTAATTCGTGCGATGTCTCCCAGTTTGACGCCTTGCCCTGTGCTCTCTATCTTTTGCTTCTCCTTTGCTGGGCTGATCTGCATATTGAGTCTCTGGACCACTTTCTTCTCTCGTTTGCCCTCAAGGATTTCACCTTGATGACAGAAGAAAAGATGACAGAACACATGAAGAAAAACATAAAGAATATAAAGTCATTTAAATAAAGCCAATCTTATCTAAAAGCATTTCAGCTTTAAAAGATTTAAAAGATCCATTGAACATAAGAAGCAACGCTTTTAAGAAATGCTTCTGCTTTATTCCGCACAATAAAAGTAATCAGGAATTAAAGTTTGTCATCTTCCATTTTTATTTATGCAAATGACTGGCAGAGAATTTAAGATACACATTTTAACACCATGAGATTAAACAGGAATACAGGAGCACAGGTAAACACTTCACCTGTGTGTCATTCTAAACTCGTATGACTTTTGCGGAACACAAAGAAGTTATTTTCTACTGTTGTTTGGTTACCATTGTACATCAACAGATCTCTTTTTGTGCTCCTCAGAAGCAAAACAGTCAAACAGGTTTGGATTGACACGAGGGTGAGTGAATGATGCAAATTGTCATTTTTGGGTGAACTGTGTCTTTAATCACTCACTATCATTCAGCCTAACAAACGTGTTCAGTGGAAGAACGACCTTTATACAGTTTATACAAAAACAGGGTAGGTAAATAAATAATGCTAGATTTACATTTTATTAATTTGATTAACTTGGATGAAGGTTCTATACGAAAGGCTCAATGCCGCATACCCCGAGCAATACTTCCATGAGTGACATGGACTTACTCGTTTTGCCTTTGGCTTCATGTTTTCCTGCTCCGTCCTGCTCCACGTCGAACGATGCATCTTTCTCTTCATCCGTCACACAGTTTTCATCCAGAGGAGGAATATCCCCCGTCTTTAATGGGTCCACCGCTTCGGTCATGTCTGAGATGAGTCCGTCGCATCCTGCGATACACAGAGATGTTGCACGTGCCTATAAATCTGAACTTTTTGCTGTGGGTTTATAATTACACCGCACTGCCGCTATAATCGTTCAATTCAACCTCGTGGCTCCAATAAACGTTAATCGCGTCTGGTTTAACTCAATGCACAGAAACTGTTCATCTACCTGCCGTCCACATCCTTTACAAAAAATTGGCGCGTTTGTTGCCGATTGTGTATATCAGACAACTCCGGCCCTTTGCATGCTAACAATCACTATCGAATGCAAGGTAAACCAGTAGCATAAACTATTACAACTCATAAGATCACATATATATGTATATCACACTTGTATTTGTTTATATCTATAAGCTGGCTACTCAAAGCTTTTGGGCGCCAGGAGTCTGATAACAGTCTGGCTTATTTGTCCCGTCCACTTGCTCACAAAACACATTTTAATTCACATCGGCTGCACACCGTGGACAAGTCCACGCGCACGTACGTAAAAACAAATAAGAATGAGTATGTTATACGTGATAAAACCTTAAGTTTGTACTTTATAAATATACTTACAAACGCTAGCGCTGCTGCCGATTGGTCGCGCCGGAGGTGCGCAGTAAACATGGCGTTTGAAAAGAGTGGGCGGGCTGTCACGTGACCACGCCGACGCTCGTGACGGTACAACGCGCGAACGCAAAGGGGCGCCACGCGACGGGTTTTACTGCGAACCAAAATAAGTCATAAATAAAACATTTATGTTATCGGAAGAGCTTCTAAATGTGCATTAGAGGACATGAAGATTGATTCCTGAAACTGCATGAGACGTTGCTGAGTTTGCAACATTTCTGCTGGGGATTTCGGCGGCGTCACTCCGCAGGTAAAGCGGAGTGTGCAGGTGTGCTCCGAATTAATGGGCCGCCCTAACGGGGAACGTTCTCAAAACGTTGGCTTGCGTTCTCAAATAGATCTCTTGAAGTTATCAAAAACGTTCTTGCAGTAACGTTAGTAGAACGTTTTTAACCTTATATATCAGATATATCAAAACGTTATACTTAAGTGTGTTAATAGAACGTTTTTAAACGCTCCTGTAACCAAGCAATAGCGTTAATAGAACATCTAACATATGAAATAACTTTTTTTTGCTTTGTTGATTAAAATCGAGCGTGACTTGATTGGGATGCTTAAAAACGCAGCATGTCAAGATTCACGATAACTTGCTCTTGCAAACAGCTGCGCGTTTATCCCCGGTCCACAGCCTAACACACAGAGATGGACTTTGTTTTGAAATGTGTGGGAAAAGTTATTTGAATCAAGCGTGGGTTTCAGGGCCAAAGTTAACCCACCCACGAGAAACAACGCACGGTTCGCTTTCTGTTGCGCGTTGCGCGCACACAGGTGGAGATCTCATGACAGCGAAGACTTCTGATATTTTCGGAAGATTAAAACGCGTCTAATTTTTACTGGTTGTATGAAGTGTCTGGAGTTTGTTGCCTAGCAGCGTGGAGTATCTCCTGATTGGCTGATCGCTCGCACCCTCTCCAGCGCGTTTGAAAGCGCTCGTGAAAGGTGCGTGAGCGCGCCGCTCCAGACTGTGCGGAACTCTCGTGAACCTGTCGAACCGGCGTCACTCCTTCAGTGTGAAGACTTGCGATCTGAGCATTAACCAGATTACACAGTTTCTCGACAAAGGCTCAACATCTCAGGAAGTGTGAAAAGACAGAATGGACGCAAGAACAGGAGTTTTCAGGGTAGGCTTGTAGTCTGGAGGTGGGTGTCTACTGTTGCTGTCAGATTTATGTTATAATCACTGTGGTTTGTTCTATAGACATGAGGCGTTTTAATATATTTGTCAATATTTTTGATTTTTAAAAATGTCACAGTAGTCTATAATTCGTTTCTGAATTTATTTCCAACTAATTTCCTGTTTATCTAAAGACTCCAACGTCTTGTAAAGAGCACCTTTATTATCTCTAAAACTAAATAATAAGATAAATCTAAAAAAACAACAACAGTGCATGCGTTTGTGCAAAGTGTGTGTGTCAGCTATTCTTTATTGTTATTCTTTGAAATGAATGAAAGAATCATTTATTGTTGTCAGGATACAGACCATCTTGTTTATGTTATCCACTAAAATGAATTCAGGTTTATTTGGAAAAGCTCTCAGCTTATTGCACCTCAGCATCATTTTTGTGGAGCTTTTATGTTAATTGCTATGTAATTGTTATTTTCGGAACATTAAGTCATTTAGCAGGCGCTTTTATCCAAAGAGATTTACAAACTTTAATATTCTCCCTTTAGAAATATATGTTCTTTTAGAAATACATGTTCTTTGTTCAATGGCGACATTTTTGCTTAATGACATCAAGCAGTAATGCAAAGATAGTGTTGTAAACGAGACAGAATCAGAAAAAACATTTACACCCTGGAACGTTCAAGACAGATCAAACGAGAAATTCATGTATATTTACTGGAATAAAACATGTTACGAAACTGACAGTAAATGTACTATTTACATTTAATGGATGACGTTCATACAGTCGTTGCATGTGTGTTTTCAAGACACGTGTGTTCTCAGACTTCTTCAGCAGCATCTCGGGGGATAATGTTAAAAATGCATGAGGTCTTAAAATGACCATCGTGAAAATATTATACAGACGAACTTACCACAGAGAATTAATGATTACAAGAATAGTACCATTAGTTCAATTAATTAGACAGGCCAGCTAAAATATTTAAATCTCAATGAGCCGCTTTGAAGAAGTAGGACACTGCCGAAAGCTCGCCGCGTGTGTGATATCTGTGCTGGTGGAAAAGGGAATGAAGGGTTTTCATTAAGAGAATTTGCTTGATTCAGCGCGCAGAGATTTCAATAAGCTGATATTCTAGCTGCCGCAAACACAGACTCCCAACACTGTCTTCTCCCACTCTTTCATTGTAGCTGTTCTTTTATTGCATCTGTTCTTTCATTGTAGCTGTTCTTTTATTGCATCTGTTCTTTCATTGTAGCTGTTCTTTTATTGTATCTGTTCTTTAATTATAGCTGTTCTTTTATTGTATCTGTTCTTTCATTGTAGTTGTTCTTTCATTGTAGCTGTTCTTTCATTGTAGCTGTTCGTGTGTGAAAATAACAATTTACAAAGCAGCTGAACATTGTAACGTGTTACCAATGCGGCTGATCCTGACAATTTCAGGTTGTAAGAACGTTTCCATAATGTTTCCATTAAGTAACACAAATGTTAAAAATGTTATTTCAAAAGTTCTAGGAATGCTCAAAATGTCCAGT
>JAZGTJ010010032.1:8473-18611 GCA_036877575.1 Botia almorhae | reverse complement strand
TATTGCAAGTTATGTTTACATCAGTGGGGGCTGAAGGACAGGCTGCTGTAGTGCATTAGGGTGTGTTAGGTAACGTGATGTTAAATTCATATATATTTATATAACATCACCTGACTAATAATTTCACATGAGCATCTAAACAGCACGGCTGGTCTCACATCTTGGCCCATGAGAGTTTGGAGCTTTTTTCATTCACTAAAAGTGCAGCTTCAAATTTCTGGAGAAAAAAATGAAATTAATTGGTTGACATAGTGGCGGGTATTAACAGAACGACCATCTTAAAAGGTTTGACATTTTCAAAACTCTGGGGGTTAGCTGTCCTCAACAGACCCCTGCTAACTAAACAAACCTCACAACTGCTATGATGAAGGTAAATTCACAGAAAAGTACTAATGTGATATTTGTATATGTCAGAGTCACTTCACAGCAACTCACAGTGTGAGTTGTGAATCTGAACAACACTTCAAACTTAATTCACCATTTATCTTTAAAATCATACCCCAGAACCTTAAAATTAAATGTCAGGTTAAATGTAGATGGGGGCAGAAACCGTTTATGCTTATGATATGCTAACATGTAACTTTAATAGTTGTATTTGAAAAGATTACCAGTGAACCATTAAGAAATCATAAAGGACCAAACTGCAGAAGGTGTTATCCAGCATATACACACTGACGGCCATCATTTAATCCACATTAGTGATCAATAAATATCAGTTTGAAAAATATGTAGATAAATATCTACATTTCTATCTGTACATTTACATACTTTTGCAATAAATATTTAATTACACAAATTTGGTATGAATTTAATTGACAACAATGACATACTAATTATAGAATATATTACAGTGAGTCTAGGGAAACGTATACTGTAGCACCCGAATAAAACTGTTTTCTGAGAAAGACAAGATAATTTGACCCAATAAACTAAATTGTTGTACATATTGTTTCTCTGTTGTTTGTAGTGGATGTACTGTATTAATTTCTGGTGTATTTATCCCTCCTCAGAGTTCTCTAACATACATTCAGATGTATATCAGACGTGAACACTCACCATTGTAGTGTGCATGTGTTTCGCTGTGGACCAATCACACGTCAGAGAACAGCATGCTCTGTTACTACTGGTGACAGCACTTGTTAGTGTGTTACGCTGTGAACTGTGCCGGGTTTGTCTGTGTATTAGCTGCTAAGAGTTCTCGTGTTTTCTAGTGTATCTTTAATGAAGTCAAGTGTGCGTGAACACAGAGCCTCATTGCACACCATCATAAAACGCGAACATAACACTGCATGAGTGAAGGGATTGTAAACAGCTGAAGGCCCGATGACACGAGAAGCAGTTTCAGCAGCACGCAGAGAAGGGTGAGAATGATCCGTGTATGTCTTCTCCTGTGGCTCACGGTGCATGGTGACCAGCAAAGATCTTAAAGTCGTCTTATTCTGAGTTGAGCTCAAAGCGAACTCGGATGCTTAAAAAGCAATAGACATATCTAGCTCTTATAAGATGACCTAGATACAATTAAAAACCATTTAGAGCAGCAGAAGTATTTCACGTAAACATCTCCCGTCACACGTGTAGTCACAAAGCAACACAATGTCAGTACACCAAGAAATACAGATAGCATTTCCTCAGTACACGTCAAAAGATGACTGTGGAAACACAGTGACGATTTGATTGTCCTGCAGAAGGAAAAAATATGTCTGAAACTAAACCCTTAGCAACAGTATGTGACTGAACTGTCCCAGCAACAGCAGGCTGAGGAAAATAATGAGCTGTTCCCCAAATTACTGCCAGTCCACATTTAATTGACTGTTTTCCTCGTCACAGTGTAAGATGCACCTTAAAGATGAAATCACTTATTTATATTGAGCATACAAGAATATTTATTATTATTATTATTATTATTATCTTTAAAGTAATATTTGTGTCTTTACTGTATATCTATCTATAACTTTATCTCTCACACCTAATTTAAAGCATTTTAAATGTTATATTTTACATTAATACAATCGATATATTTATTTGAATAGTTTTTAAGGAGTTATTGTAATATTGTCTAATACTATTGTCTATATAAACTAAGAGTCCACCTGTGTTTATCTTAGTTTACAGGTCAGGAATGACATCTTCCAGCAGATAAAAGTTAATATCACATTTAAAGACGTACTGTAATGTGATTATTTGTGATATGAAACAGTTGTACCTTTTGTAGTAAATTCTTTTTGTTCTGTAATTCTTCTGTGTCCTCATGTCACGTCTCTGAATCCTTAGGTTAATATTTCAATAAATATGATAATTAAGAATTACTGATAAGGGTTTTTCAGAGTGTTTCACAAAAGCAGGAAACACATTCTCCACTGATCCTGAGGGCATGACCCTTGCGTCATAGCCACACATTAGATTCCATTCATTTAGTGTATTAACCCTTTAAAATAGTGTGTGTAAATGTCCCCTCGTCTATTATCTGTCAGACCATTTGGGTCTTAATCAAGTCCAAGAACTTGAACAAAAGATAAACTGCAAGTCTATTCAATTAGTCCACAGAGAAATGAATGGAATAGACAGAGGGAACCAGTCTGAGAGTATGAGAGCTGAATTAAAGTAAAATTGGATAAGGGCAGATTGTTTGTGAAGTTTGTATGTGTGTGTGTCCACTCTGTTTAATGTTTAATTGTGTTACAGAATAAAAACAGAACCCATGTCTCTCTCTCTCACACACACACACACACACACACACACATGACCAGTAAATGAGACTCTTGGGAAATCATTGTAGATTAATTTAAAAATAAATATAAAATATGGACTTACACTCTCCTTTGAAGAGCTTTGAGGATAAAAGAGAACAAAACTATGATAACACACACACACACACAATAGATTTACAGAGTGTATACATTGTACTATAATCTAAGGTAACAGTCTGTAAAGCATACTCTCATACTCTCATACAGTGGTTTCAGCATCCACAAGCCATTTATTTTCAAAGCAAAGCCATTCAACAAAGCTGAGATACTTAAAGCTGTAATTCATAACTTGTTTTGGTTAAAAATGAAGAAAAATCCGTTAATGAGCAGCTGAATAACAGATCAGTCTCCTTACTTTACCCTGATTTGCAGCAATAAGTTTGTAGTAATGATTCATAAATTGAGCTTGTCTGATTTTCCAGGAAATGTCAGTTTGATTTGTTTGACCATCTGTAAACAGAGGGAAGAAGATGGGGCTGTTGCAGCGTGTGTGTGTGTGTGTGCAGGAACGGTGCAGCTTGTTGTTATAGCAGTTGTTTAGAATTGTAACTTGTCATCCAAGTGACTCTGCAAGCAACTGTATGTTCCAAACAGAGATGTGACACAGAGGCAAAAGTTGCGGACTGCAGCTTTCATTTAAATGCAGTCAATGCAATGCATACTTGACATACTTCAGAACTAGAAGTGTGTTGAGTTCACTGTACTAAAGAGGTTAACTGTGAAATATTCAGCTAGCATCAAATATTTAGCAGAAAATGATGCTGTGATTAAAGCAGTGTTTCGCTGGCGGCCGCAGTAATTGAGACTGGAGGGATCCGGTTTTGGCATTGCAGCATTATCAGATGCAGACAGATAAATGCGGACAGTTAATGGGGGACAGAGGAAGTAATGGACTGATATTTGGAGTGTCCCTCCATCATAATGGAGAGATGTAAAAAAAGTTTGAATAAACATCCTCTTGCCTCGGGTGTGTCAACACAGGCGATGCTGAAGAAATAACATCTTAATTAGAGCAGAGAGAGCGAGTACACACACGCACACACACACACACACACACACACACAGCGCCCTCAACCTGAGGAAGCCAAACTCATAATGAAGTACATGAGAAGAGAGAGTCTCCACACAAACACACACACTTAGAGTAAAACTGCACTAATCAGGGTTAAGACTGCAGGTGCACACAGAGAGAGAGAGAGAGAGAGAGAGAGAGAGAGATCTGGGAAAGCTGAGACAGAATGAGGTGTGTTGGGCGAGAGATAAGCTGTTAAAACCAAGGACATCATAAAGAGCGATCCGTCCTTCATGGCCATACTGATGATCTTTCACTCTGTATTGAGAAGTTTATGAGCAGATGGGCTTTAACCTGTTAGAATCTTGAAAACACAGTATTAACCTATAGAAACCCTGCATCTTTAATAAAGATCAAATGGAGGATGAAAAATGCCTGACTGTCGTTTGGGAAGATATAGATCTTATAGCTCAAAGTGATGATATCTCTGTTTATCTTGTGTCGTGGCAACTGCACCTTCACACTGCAGATATTAACTAGATATTAACCAGATATTAACCAGATATTAACCAGATATTAACCAGATTGCTCTGCGCTACTGACGGGATAACAATGATCCCAACCACAAAAAAACATTCACAAATCACCCATCTGATCTGTCCCACTTGCTTAGTGCACTTTTAAACACACAAACTAGAGGAGATGACTAGCAGTGTGGCCTCTGTTTTAACTAGTACAGTAGATACGGTCATCTCATCAAACGCATAGAATAAAGTACTGCATCTTGGTACAGTGAGCTACAAACACACTGAGGAGAGAAACTCGCAACCACAAGAGAAAATGAAAACTAATTTACAGCTTTTTAGAATAGTGTGGAAAGACAGTATGTCCTGCAGTTGCTATGGGTTTATATGTAAGGAGATAAATAAAGACTAGCTGGTGTATAGAGTGAGTGTATATTTTGCATTAACCAAATGTTGAATGGATTTCCAGCCATTATACAGAATTCCAGCTGATCAGAGATCAGTTTGTGCTGTGTCTGCTTCTAATCTACCTCAGTAAATCCAATCCAAATGCTGTAATGTTTTTACCAAAGAGAAAACAGAGAGAGAGGGGGGGGCACTGGAGACCCTGAGGGGTCAGGAAAGATCTTAATTGCATTTTCCGTGTATGCATGCAGTCACCTGATGTTTGCTAAAAAAAGAAATCGTACACTTTTTTAAATAAATGCTAGCTGTCTTCTATATGAGCACACAGAACAATGTTGTAGTTCTAATTCAATTTGATTTGTTATTGGGAACTAAATGATGGAAGTGATTGAAGTGATTTGATAGTTTCTGTCTATGACCTCTGAACTTTTTAGTGAATCTGTGATATGACAGTAAACAGATTCCTGACAAATGGAAAATGTGAATTTATTCATCATCACATATTTGGGTGGAATCATCTGCTTTGCTATTTTTGTTTGAGAGTAGATGGTTGGTAAATCTTAACAGATTAACTAGGTTAGCATTCCCTCTCAAGTCAAAGCACTGAGCTGCAAAAGTTGAAGTCGTGTGAGGTGGTTTGGACAGAGATGAGATGTGGTGGATTGTTATGGGCTGTGAAGGGTTGAAGGAGGTGGGAGTTGAATCAGTCTGACCCTGTTTGTGTGAAAGCTGCAGGTCATGCAGACAATTACTTGGAGGAAAGATTGAAAACTTCATTTATATCAGAGCACCATGGAAACATTGTCAGATAGAGAAGCAATGAGGAAATATTTGCTCTGCTCCAAACTTTGTGAACCGTCTTATTTTATTGCTTTTTAAGACACCCGGTTTCATCCAAATTCTGAGGCATCATTTCTTTGCAGAGAAAAACATTCCCACAATGCTTTGTGATGACCTTGAAGAAAAACAACTCAAAATAGTGGATGAGGTGAGAAGTAAAACATGTAAATCTGCAAATATATTTCACAGATTACCATCATGTTTTGATAAAAATCTATATGATGCACAAGGTTGGTGTCTTTGTAGAGATTTCAAAATCTCCTCCCTTTCTCTCCCTCTCTCTCTCTCCACTCATTTTCTTTGCGTAACATTATTACAATCAAATCTGTGTGTCTGAACAGGCGATTCAAGATCTTGTTTTCTAAACTCTGCTTCAGCCTGGACCCTTTAAAATATGAGAATGAATAAAGATCATGAAGCAGGACAGGTTCACACGCAGACACGCACACACACCCATGTAGACAAACAGAGAGAGTAGCTCACGTCTGTTTGCTTTGTGTAGGAGCACAGTGTGATGTTTTCGTGTGTGTACTGAGGAGTGTGTAACAAATCTCCTGCAGATTCAGTCCGACAAATTCGACACGCGTCCCAGAATGCATCTGACAGAGTGCCCTGATATGTTCTTTTAAAGGAGAGCTATCGTTCTATGTTTAGCCTCAGATCAGGGTTGTGGCTTCTTCAGTTATGTTTAGATCAGTGCTCAGGTTTAAATACTGGTCCTGGATCAGAGTCACTTTCCTGTGGTGCTGTTAAAAGGCCACGCAGTGAGGGGGCCTTAACTGAACAAGTTTCTCCTCATCACTAGGTTCACATGATCAGAGCCTCATCAGAGAGAACTGTCTGTCTGTCTGTGTGTCTGTCTGTGTGTGTGTGTGTGTGTCTGTCTCTGTCTGTCTGTCTGTCTGTCTGTCTGTCTGTCTGTGTGTGTGTACATTGTAAAATTGCAGATTGAATAGAAGGTGTTTTGTGTTTGTTGACAGGGAACCCCTTGATTACACCCACAAACATCAACACAAGAGCCTGTAAGACATTCAGTGCACTGGAGTTTCATAAGTTTCTGTTGCCAGTGTTTCTTGTTGCTAAATGTTCATGTGTAAAAACACAGACTGTTCTGGGCTGGTGGAAAGTGTGAATGTGTGCGTGTGTTTAATTATGAAAACAGCAGAAAGATTCAGTGTCAGCTGTTTAGAAGGAGATTTCTGTGTTTCTGCAGATTTTGAACTGATTCGTTAACACAACTGATTAGTCAACACAACTGATTAGTCAACACAACTGATTAGTCAACACAACTGATTAGTCAACACAACTGATTAGTTAACACAACTGATTAGTCAACACAACTGATTAGTCAACACAACTGATTAGTTAACACAACTGATTAGTCAACACAACTGATTAGTTAACACAACTGATTAGTCAACACAACTGATTAGTCAACACAACTGATTAGTCAACACAACTGATTAGTTAACACAATGTAGATTTCCTATAAACAGCCACAGTATTAAAAGTCAGTGTGGACACAGTTATGTTTTAGGATTACAAAGGGAGTTATTCGATATATATTTACTTGATGGATGGATTGATGAATGGTGATACATTCATACCCTTATACACACACACACACACATACTGTACATACATATTCACATAGATTTATACACGCACACATTGCACTTCAGATGATATGTACAGATGTTTGGCAGTTACTTTGACATTATCTTAACACTTTGCTCTTAAGCAATATGTA
The DNA here is from genome assembly GCA_036877575.1 of Botia almorhae. Lineage (NCBI taxonomy): Eukaryota > Metazoa > Chordata > Actinopteri > Cypriniformes > Botiidae > Botia > Botia almorhae. The sequence goes on along the minus strand of JAZGTJ010010032.1, from coordinate 11,333 downwards.
GACATTTCTCTGCAGGCTTTGATAAGGAACATTCAATGCTGTGTTGATGTGTTTTCTTCAGCTTCTGGCACAGGAAGGCCTGCATCACCCCAGAGGACCTGTGAGGAATGAGAACTGAGGTAACATGCAAACGGAAATTGATCTCTGAGGGCTGTTGTTTCTACAAGTGGGTGTAATTCAGACAATCCCTGTGTCCTATGATTTACAGCCCTAAGATCTTTCTGCTGGATTTCAACAGAGTTGCTTGAAAATCTCACTGATTTGGCGGAACCGCTTTGCACACAATCCTCAAGTGAATCTACAAAAGGAGCAAAGATTTCCAGCTGCATTTTAATGACACCCAATGTTTTCTCTGAATAAATGAAGACTGTTCAGACTGATGCTGCTGGTCTAATGAGTTTCTGCCCTCACTTCATTTTTTTATTCTGCCACCAAGGACAACTGATCAGTGTTTGCTTCTGTTTGGAAGGTTTTTGGTAAATATCCTGCTGCAAAAGAAAACTGAATGTCCAACAGCCCAGGAATAGCACATCTAGAAGATATTTTATACACTTTTCCCTCTGTGGCCGTTCTGAAGGTCAAGGCATCAGAATCCAGACTCATTGGAACCAACAAAATGGAACCTGAGAATTCACCAAGCAGCCAACCTAGAAATCTGACCAAGAGCAACCTTGGAAACCTCATTAAAAACACTGTTCCTCTTTCCTCATGCAGTTTCCTGTCTGCTGGAGCTCAGGGCTGATGTGCTTGCTGCTTTTTTGTGCACAGGTCACTATAGCAAACACAGATTGTTGATAGAACAACCTTCTGTTTGGTGGCACAGAGTTTTAGCCGTTACACAACATCCCCTCATTCAGATTCATTGAAAGAAACGCCACTTTTGTGTGAGGCAGTTTATTTGCCTAATTCCAGCAGTAAATTGCGCTTTAAAAAGTGTGGGAAGCACATGCTATAAAGATGCTAGCAGCGGTCTTATTCCTCCATGTGAGGTTTGGAGGGCTGCAGCACTGATCACACAACTGATCAAGCAGTGATCAAGGAAATAACGCTCGTTTCCTCACATGAGTTTCTGAATGTTCTTGGCATCAGTGAGACCCAATGGAGTTCCTCTTGATTCCGTTTGGGCTTAATGTTATTTTTTACCACCTTGTCAAGACTTATTGTCAGGAATATCTGAGGCAATAGTTTATTGTTTTCTGCTGTTATTAACTTGAGTCTGAAGAGGAGTGGATCTGAAGGGACTGTCTGGTAAGAATGATGCTTTGTTTCCTCAAACCACAATAATGACGTCAGACCACAACAGTTGTTCTTGAGCTTCTGTGGCCTCAGCCATCTTGACACAAAATGACTCTTCAGATAAGAGGATGTTGTTCCGTGAGCTCGTCTCAAGAGCCCCGAAATGTCCCACAACAGCTCCAGTGTGATGAGACAAAGAAACATGAAAGTGCCCAGAGCCTCTGTTCATCCTCCCAAGACAATGAAAGGTGGACAGATGGAATGTAAAGCAGCAGTCGGAACAGGAAGTCCAAAAACTGAGGGGTGGAGGGGCGTAAGAGTATCACAGGGTGGAAACCTGATTGAGGAGGAACAGTGGTGTGATGGAGTGAGTGAAATAGAGGAAGAACAGCTGACCCAATAACAGCACCGCTGCACCAGAGAAAGAGTGAGAGACATACACCATGAGCACAATAAATCAACAATTCATTTATAAACTTTTTTATTTTTTGTGGTTTAAAAGTTTACTTATGATACCATTGGTGGAAACTGAGATGTAAAATGTAAACAGCAGATGATTAACGACCTAAAACAATTATATATGTATATGAATTATCAACATAATGTAATACAGTAAAGAGAATATTATTATTATTAATATAATGTGATTTAATTGTAACAATACATGAAATCGTGGGTAAAACAAGAATGTTTTTTTGAATTGTGTTTTGGTTGATCATAAACTGGAGGCAACATTGGACCATAAGGGGTTTATAAACATATACAAAGAGAACAAAGCAATGACCAGACCACATGTCTAATTAATACACATTTTTATTTGGGTACAAACAGTTTATATACATCTCAGATATTTAAGATTCACTTAATCAGGTCATGTATGATTGCAGTTATATCTGCACACTTTTCACCAAGGTCTGCTCTGCTCTCGGTCTTCGGGTTTGAGGGGGGAAAATACCTTTTCCAATTTAACAGATTTTTAAAGTAATTCTGACACACGTTTTCTAAGAATGATCTAGAAACATCTGATAAAATACTGAGAAATCGTTTAAAAAATAATAATGATGATAATTGTGCGAAAGCATTTAGCGTTTTCTATAGCATGTCTTTTAGTATCAGATAAATCTTTCAAAAAGTTTTCTCTGTTGAGTGTAAAGCTTTTAGAGAGACATAATGGAGTTTGAAACAGGCCTGTTGAATCACAAGAGTCATCAAAGTACGTTTTAGAGGCACAGTTAGTACTGGAACACAATTCACTTTCTCAATAGCTTTTATAAACAGCTCAATAAACAGGAACACACACACACAGAGCAAACAATGCAGCTCTCGCACTGTAGCACACTGACACGGTTTCTAGAAGCAGCGAGTCTGAGATAGAGGATGTACAAAGACAAAGTCTTTTTTTGTAAATAAGACATCAAATGTCAACAGAAATGTCAGCTTAAGAAAGGTGACAATAATAATTGTTAAGGTCTAAATTACACAGGTGGTGATATAATGTTTTGTGTCCAACTTTTTATAAAACACAACGTTTTATACGGTATCATTACATAGTGAAATAAAGTTTTACAAAGTAATCTAAAATCTATCGCATATGAATATTTATAAACATTTAACAAGGGAGCAC
>JAZGTJ010010031.1:0-18612 GCA_036877575.1 Botia almorhae | reverse complement strand
GTGACTTGCGTCTTGGGCAGTGACTTGCGTCTTGGACAGTGACTTGCGTCTTGGGCAGTGACTTGCGTCTTGGACAGTGACTTGCGTCTTGGGCAGTGACTTGTGTCTTGGACAGTGACTTGTGTCTTGGACAGTGACTTTTGTCTTGGACAGTGACTTGTGTCTTGGACAGTGACTTGTGTCTTGGACAGTGTGATATTTGCATTCCCATCGAAAGTTGTTGATTGTTAGTGCTGCTTGCTAAAGAATCAATTTGTTCTAGATTTAAACTGGTGAAATAAAACAGAAATACCACAGTCTCAGATTACACCACTGTCATCATGGTGATATTTCTGTCAAACTAACTAACTGGATGATATTTACACTTTTTGAGATTGTCATTAATTAATAACTGTGATGTATGCTTCCAAAATCTAACAACAGTATCTGCAAACATTACAATTTTCTGTTTAAAGAATAGTTTTCAATGAACTTTGTGTAAATATTGGTATTGTTAAGTGTCATTTAAATTTAGTAATGCTGAGTACATCTAATGTTGCTGTGAGTAAATTGTGATATATTTGATTCTTATATTGGCCATTTTTCATCCTGCTCTCTAGATGTCACTATCTGCCTCAGTGACATCAGTCGAGCACTCATGATGTACTTTAATTATCAGGATATAAAAGTTATAACTGAGGCAGGCAGTTGTATTGAACATACACATAATGCTGTACACATGAACGCAGTGCCATGCGTTGTGTTTGCACTTGTGCAGTGCACCTGTTTATCCCGCTCTGCATAGTGTTGCCGTCTGACTGTATGGAAACAGAATCACTTCAAACGATTGTCTTCTGTAGGTCACCAGCACAGAGCTGATGGGAGGAGTCCCAACCGTTGTGTTGATTATCCCCATCAGTCTTGAGATTGTGACTCAGGTAAAGTCTGTTTCAATTTTTAACTCTTTATAAGCCCTTTCATTAACTCACTGTCTCTACTCTGTAATGTTTGCTCTCTGTTGCAGGTACAGATGCATGGCCGTGCACGTTTTGTAAGTACAATGTTTAAACTGGCCAAGTACAGAATTATTGGACATATTGTGTATGTGTCTTCTTATATTGTTAACAGTTGTAAATGTTTTGTCTTGTAGAACGCAGTGGCTGGGAATCTGAAAGCAGGCACTAAATATTCAGTCTGGGTTCAGGCTTTTGGGTGGACAGGTGCTGGACGTCCCAGCAGAGCACAGACAGTCCGAACCCGTTCAGATGGTACACCACAGAACAGAAAGTTTCTTCCTTACCAGTTACACTCAATTTGCAATATAAAACTATTTTATATTATATTCATTTATATTATATATTAATTATTGAAACATTATCCATGTAATTACGTTTATGGTACTTTATTTTGCAGACGACACTTTATTTGTAACCCCGTCACAACTAAGGGTGTTTGCTGTATCAGACACAGAGATGGTGCTGTCATGGAAACCAGGAAGAGATGACAGCTCACATGTCCATCACTTTCTCGTGTCTTATATGAGGTAAATTCAACAGACTCAATGTTCATCATGGGCTCAGTTGTAAACTCCCATTTAATTGAAACACAAATTGAACTATTTGATTTTTTGATTAAAGGAAAATGTCAAATTTTATCTGCAGGAATTTCATCTGGAACACTTGACTGGCCAGTAGTTCATAGTTGCTGGATAAAGAATTAATAATCCGGTCTTATTTGTAAATGACAAGTTCAGCACACACACACACACACACAGATTTGAAGTCTGGATTTTCACTGTTCATTCAGAAGGCTTGTGATTGGTTCAAGAGGAACTGAATTCAGTCCATTGAATGCGTTGAGCCTCAGACTGAAGACTGCAGTGTTACACTGCGCTGGTGGCCTCTGTACACGAGTGAGTTTTTTGCAGTCTTTATTGAATACGTCTCCTTTTGTTCTAGGTAACCACATAGCACAGCTTTACAATGCTTTTGTGTCAGAAACAAAAAATTCATAAAAAAACAATGAACAGGGTCTTTGTGTTTTATTAAAGGCAGACAACGGTGAACTTCTAAAATGGGCTTTTCGTGTTTGTTTCTCTGTGTCTAGAACTGAACTGGATTCTGAATGGTTGACCTTGCAGGTATCTGGACAAACAGACTTCACTGTTCTAAAAGGTCTGATTCCCGACATGCAGTACTTAGTTGAGGTGTGAGCTGTGAGCGTATGTGGCAGAACCTCTCAGGGTCCTGTTGTAGGCCCTGTCCGGACCCTCAGTAAGTTTCTCAGTCTGTCATTGTAGTTAAGTTTGTGTGCTGTTTGTATGCTGAGATTTTTGTGTTTCTACAGGAGCACAGTACGCTGGCAGTGGAGGTTCAGAGCAGCTGCAATATTTGACAGAAGATTTGAGAACTGAAGATGATGGTGATGGTCTTCCAGTGAAGGTATCTGAAACACTTTTGGATCATGTCAAGGAATCACAGTTTCATCGACCTTTCGAAATTGATTTGAACATTTTCATCACACTGAAAGCATACATTTATTTAAACAGAGATTTGAAACAGAAATTCAGTGTCATGTACAATGATGCTAAATATAACACTGTTTTATTCAGCTCACACCCAGTCCTCACGTGACCATGCTGAGATCCATAACCTCCCGTCCTAATTCTACTCATAAAATGGTGGTGACAGTAATGTATTTGTGTTTTGAGGTGTGTGTGAATAACGTTGAGCTGCAGCTGTCAGGCGGGTCAGTAACAGGGGTAAACATACCAGAATCTGATCATCCGTGTGTAAAGAAGCCTTGTCTCAACGGTGGTACCTGCAGACCAAAGCATGAGCAGTACAAATGTGACTGTCCACTGGGCCATGAGGATGATCACTGCCAGACAGGTACAACAGGCTGAATGACTCTTTTAATGCGGGACAGAAAATATAAATGTACATTTTAAGTTCAAAGATAAACATGATGTAAGATTTTCTTCAGTCGTTTAAAATAATTCATGACATGTTCTGCATGGCCGTTCTCAAAACACATGCTGCTGACTAATTCTGTGGTTTTTGACCTGTTAATGGATCTGTGAAGGTTCCTCGGTTCACTGGCAGAAGCTACCTGATGTTTGACAGCAGAGATCTTCTGAAGAGGTGAAGCTGCTAAAAATCACGACTGCTTCGAATATATTAAACAATAAATAACTGTGGGAAAAATATATTTTTCTAGAGTGTCTGGTTCCAGGACTCATATATTGATGCACTTCCGAAGCTCTGCCCCTGATGGCCTGTTGCTATGGCAAGGGGACAGACCCCTGCATCCCAACTCAGACTTCATATCCTTGAGCCTTCAGGATGGAGCTCTTGTACTAAAGTAAAGCTCCACATCACCTCTCTAACACACACACACACACACACACACACCTGGTCATGTGACAGCTGCTCTTCTCTCACTCTGCTGTAGGTTTGATCTCGGCAGTGGTGCGGTGACACTGGTTATCAATGGGACCTTCACTGATGGGAGGTGGCACTGGATTAAAGCCACCAGGTGCTGTGTGAACTTAGTCACTTTAATCATTTATATTTACTGTTTGACTCTAGGCATGATTGATAAACTCCTAATGATTGGAAAAGAGGGTGATGAAGTGAATGAGGAGACTGCAGCACTGACGCCTGTGCTGATGTCTTCAGGGTGGGGCAGGTGGGCAGACTCAGTGTGGACTGATCAGATGTCAGGGTGGGGAAATCAGCTGGTGGGATGCGGCAGCTGAACACCAGAGGGCCGCTATATGTCGGTATGTGTGTGTTTTGATGAATGTAGTCATAATATCATAATACTATGATTTAAAAATGAGTTGCCTCGGTATGTAATGAACACAGCTTTGTTTTCATTTGTGTTAATACAGAGCTTCTGCTCTGACTGTGGTCCAGTGCTAATAGCGATGATGATGATGATGGTGGATTTTCTTCATTTTCAGGGGGTGTTAGGGAGAGCTCATCTCATCATGTGAGGGGTCTCGTGGGCTGTATCTCAAATCTGATCCTCTCCAATGACTGTCACATCCGTCTAGTGGAGGAGGCCACGAGGAGCAAGAACATCAATGTCTGTCTGCACTGAGAACCCTTGAGTTCTCTCTCGTGTGCTAACCCCATGATGTCACAGATGATGTCACTCATCATCATTCTCAAAGCCCCTGCTGGGACTGATGCTGCTCTGATATGTGGAGAACAATGGTGTCGTTTAATACATTATTGGCATTCCACAGACAAATATAAATCATTCTGACGTTTGCACTGTGTCTAATTCATTCTTTATGTGATGGACCCAAAAATATTTGCACACTTAAACCAAATGTATAATCTCTGAATATTATTGAATTACACAAATCTAAGTTTATGAAATACCAAGGCACTTTGTGCTTGTCAGATGTTACTGCAGCATGTTTAGAGTATATTTGATGACTTGATGAAGTGATTTCATACAAACACCAGTAATCACACTGATATCAGCTGAACTCTGCAGAAAGTGACAGCCTAAAAAATAGCTTTAACTGCTCTGCAAAAGTCTGGCTTTTGAAATTATGACCAAAGTGCTTAAATCTGATAGTGCTTAAACACACACGGTTAACCAAATCTTATACAGATTTTAATCATTATATGTCACTGAGAATTCAACTGGCACAGTCAAGATTCAAAAATCACAGCGTTAGTCTCTGATGAACACTGATGATGTCACTGATGATGTCACTTTCACTGATGATGTCACACTGTTCTGCTGCATTCTCTTTAGTGAAACACTTCGGTTTTTATTTGTGCTGGTTTCATGGAGATAAGAGCTGTTTAGAACTGCAATGATTTTTAGTTGGTTTTTGTGGTCTCATCAGAACCAGTGAAGGTTTGTTGTAGATCTTCTGTTATCAGAAAAGCTTTGTTTTAGTTCAGGGCTGTTGATTCACAGCTCAGTCTGTAAGAGGAAAAACAACCCTGAAGTTTTCAGTTAGTTTTACAGATAAATTAGTCTGTCATCTTTCAGACCTGTCAGTCTCATTTACAGAAAATGTGTCGAGCTCTGACATGTTCTTGGCGTGTTCTGGACTCAATCGTGTGGTAATTTTTGAAATAGCACTTTGTGAGTCGATCAGCATTACTAAAGTACTAAAGTTTAACAGTGTGAGGGTTTGTCTCTAAGCAGCAGTTTCACACATGGCTGCTTATTTAAAAAGCCTGAAGCTCCTCTGTGACTGCTGTCCAGTTGCCCCAGGGTGATATGGGATACATCCACCCCTGCGTGACCCTTATCAATAATAGGCAGCAATCAACAGTGGCAGTCCAGCAAGTACATGAGTGGCCAGCAGCCCGTGGGTGGGTGCTGTGCTCTGTGTGTCACTGCTCTGATGCTACGAGAGGTTATGAGACTGAAGTTTAAATTTTACAACACAGAGTGCAGTGCCACCTTTCTAAATGAGATTGTAGCATCACACATTCTTCATCTCATAAAACATCCCCACACCACTGGCTCATATCCACACATTTTACTGTGAAAGTTACCCACTCACATTCATAATGTTGAATTAGAGATGATTTATTTAGATAATATTTACATTAGTTTATTTACAACAAAATCAATGTGCTGATATTTGATTGTTTTTCAGAATGTTTATTTGTGTCTCTGTGCTTGTAAATGAAGTTTCTCGGACATTCCCTCTCCAGACCTGTGCTTAGACTGTTTTAATCCTCTGGAGTTTTTTGAATGAAATGCCATGTGCATTTTTTCTGGATGTGATGACTTCAGTAATAAATGAAGAGCTGTAATGAATCCTCTTCTAAATGACACTGCATAAATGAGTTTGAGCTCACAATGAAGTCTCTCTTTCTCTCTTCACTTTAATGTGTGTGTTTTAATGGCTGCAGTCATGCTCTGAGCTCAGTTTAAATGAGCATCATTGCTCAACAGTGTCTGATGGGTCTGATTGTAACTGCACTGATCATTGTGATCAGTGGTCTGTAACTGCTGTAGTACAATGCAGTTTTCACAGCTGCAAAAATGCATTTCTCACAGTTATATCTTTTGCTGTCTGCAGCAGTCTGCAACACACATGCTGTTCTGAGCATGTTCACTTTCAGCTGTATGTATGTGTGTGGTCTGACATAAGTGACCTTTCTTCAGAGGACATGTTTCCTGCACCTTTTATGGTCATCAGTACTCAGAACTTCACCACTGGAGTTCTGAAGGGCTTTGATTTTATATCCTAAGATGCAGAAATGTACAATATGTGCAAAGCTCTGCAGGATGCCAGACATCATGAGCATGTGAACAGAGGAGAAACTCAACTGAACAAACTGTCCTTCCTCAGTCTTCACCAGCTAGAGGAACATTTTACTGCTCACTGGTTCACTCTGATGCTCCTTCATAGTTCTCACATGTTTCAGAAGAGACAGGAGCACAAATGTTTTTCTCGTGTCATCACGTGTAACACAGTACTTTGACAGTCGTGCAACACATACGAGGAATTATTGGTGTAACCTAAACCAGTTTTCCCTGATTCTAAGAATATGTTTTTTTCTATGTTCCATCCTCGGTGTGATTTTTGCTTTGAAGATTTTCTCCTGGAGAATCCCTGAAACATTTCATTCTGTTTGCTCTGTGATTATCACAGGAATGGAGGAGCAGGTGGAAATGGATTGTGTGTTCTTCAGGAAAGTGGACGTACCGGATCATGCACACTACACAGTGACATTTTTGTGGCAGTTATTGGGGCTTTAGGGATCACAGGAAATATTCTGGTCATGTACGCCTTCTTCAGGTGAGCGAGATTTTCAATCATTATTTTCAATTCAGTTTCCAATCTTCAGATGAAATTACTGTATAATTCAATATTATACTATTGTTATTAACTGACTTTTATGCTGTGTAATGTTGTTCTCCAGACTAACACAATTTTTTCTGACATTCATAGACATTTTAGTATTTTAAACAAATTACCTTTGTTGTTAAAAGTAATTTAATGTGAAATGGTTTTAAAAGTTTTGGAATATTATCTACCTATATTAAGCAGACTTGGTCAGAATTAAAAGTGGTAGAGATTTATGTATTTATTTAAAATGCATCCTATTTGCATTTTTTTAAGTGTGAGCAACATAAAGTCTTTGGTAACGTATACATTACAGTTATTTTCTTAAATATACTTCATGTCTATACAACAGTAACCAAATCATTTCAGTCAGTGTGAAGGGTCATTGATGTTTACATTGATTTCTGAAAGTAATTTCTTTAATCTTTAATTAATTTTCCGACTGTTCCTGTAGCTCAACCGGTAGCGCATTGCAGAAGCATGTGCAAAGATTGTGGGTTCGATCCCCAAGGACGTATAACTTGAACTCATTTTACGCAAAAAGCGTATCAGATAAAAACTGTGCTAAATGTACATAAAACAAACTCCATTGAAAGGAGTTTTGAAACACTGTCTCTGAATGCCTTCTAACTCCTCCCGTTGTTAATTTGCGTTTGAGCCGTCATCTGTTTCTTCTTTTCAACGAGCGTCCGGTCCGGTTCGGCTGAACCCGTCACTCAGATATAAACATCGCTTGCCCCGCCCCTTCCTTCGGCTTCATGTTCGGTTGCACACCGAGCTTTATAGCAACCGTTGCCCTGAGCTGCAGCGCCATAGTCACCGTAGTCCTGGCGACTGTAACCCACCAACAATAACAACAACAACAACCTCCTCCTTTCCTCATCCTTACCACCACCTTCCTACCATCCTCATCCTCACACTAGTCCAGGTGAATATTCGCAATATTACGCGCTGGTTTATTATTCTGTCGCTGTTGTGTGCTTGTGTTGGTGGATTATATTGGATGTTTCGCGCAGTGTGGGACGTGTTGTGTGTTTTCGAGGGTTTTATTCGCTGTTCATTTGCGGTGTTTAATACTCTCGCTGTTTCTCTGACGGTCACATTGATGCGCTGCGTCCAGATGTTTACTGCTGTTCTGCTTTTCTTGATTAAACCCGATGAGCAGATGACATCTGACGCGTTTTAATAGTGTCCATAAAGAAAAATAATAAATAATAACAATATGTATGTGAAATAAGCGATAAATCGATAAAGGGTTTTTACTTAAGCGCAGCATCATTTTCTCACGAAGCAGGTGTTGCTAAGTGGCTAATATTAGCATCGTGGTTTTAAATTAAGCGAATTTCCATTATAATCGCCGGTTATGTTTATTTTCATAACGTTTTTTGTGATCTTCATGATTTTACTCGTTTATTATGTTCTTGAAATAATGAACGTAAAAATCTTCAGTCTTCAGTAACTGGGTGTTGCATTAACGTTAGCCTCGCACTGACGTTTATTTAGCCTGTAAATCCAGACAGAATGTTTTTTTAAGTCTGATGTTTGTATTTTTATTTTCCGTTTAGAAATCTGTTTAGATCTCTTTATGAGATGTAATGCAGCATATGAAGCCTTGTCTGTCCCTCTTCTATTGTTATAAAGCACGAGTTAATTTCGCTAAGCTGTCGGCCTAAAGCCTCTGTGTCTCAAAACCATGTAAGCTGCCTACCTAGACAGCGGGTTTGGTGACCACATACGTGTACAGTATTTTTGGATCATAGATTATAAAGGTGGCTGCTCTAGATTGCATTTTTTCATTGTGCTAGCATTTGTAAACTGCTTATCAAGATTTTGGCCATCCGAGGTGCATGCTGCATTTTTGGTTATAATAGGCTGTAGAAAAAATAAAATGCCGACCAATACAATAGTTTTGGTTCTCATAGGTGAGGGCTGGGAAGGGATCTGATTTATTTTTCAAGAAACCCCTTTTGTTATCATACTAACTATTTGCACAGCTGTGTAAAATGTGTTCATAAGCTCATAACACCTAACCAAATAGATTTAAAACAAACCACACTGGCACATGTAGAGCCTGCTCTTACTTACTGACAGGATTGCACCAACCAGCAGGCAGTCAGATTGATCTGAACAATCAGGCAAACAATTTGTTTTTAGGACTCTTTGTGTCTTTGTATTACTGTAAATAAAATATAAAATGGAAACATGGACCTTCTCTGTTGGCAGAATCGTGTAGATGACAATGATTCTGCACAAACATCATATTCCAGCCATGCTGCTGGAAAATGTTTGTCAGAACTGCTCAGCTGGTTCAGAAAGAACAGCTTTCTCCTTCTGTCATCTTGATTTCATTCAATTTTGAGTTAAATGAGGGACCAAAGAATCATCCATTCTCATATCCAGCTGTACTTTGTGCTCTCTCATCCTGCACATAATCTTGATTCCCTGTTTATTTAATGGTTATTTAGATGCACAGGTGCAATAAAACATCTGTAGATGGTCTTCTTGTGTCAGTAATGATTTTACAGTAATTAGCAGGAACAATGGTTTTTAGTTAGACTGTGTCAATATTAATGTAAGTTTAACATTCATATAAAATAAAACTTGACCTTAATACATTCTCACTAAATGTAGTTTCAAACAGCATTCACAAATATTTCACTTCCATAATGTGATGTGTCCGTTTCGTGTTGAATAAAATAAATGTTTTGTTTGTATGTTTAGTAGTGCACATGCCTGTTGTCATAGTTTTAGGACATTGTCCCTGTTTGAGAGTGTTCTCTCCTCTGGGTGCCTAAGTTTTAGAAACATCTGTCTCTTGACACAGAGGGAAATGCAGAAATGTGACCTAACCCCACGTATTCCACAGCTAGTGTGTGATAGGTTAGGTTGTGTATGCCTTATCACCCTAGAATAAGGTGACTCTTAGAATAGCACCAGGTCCTCTGTGAGCTGCAGTCCTGTTGTGTTCATTATGAGGGGAGGAACAGGTGTGTATTAAGTGGAAAAGAATAGGTTTCTGCTACATTGGGCCATTGATGCCCTGTTAAAAAACACTCACTTTTAAATTTTGGAATAGACACAATATTCAGTAATCGTTCGAGCTGGGGCATGATATTGCTGTTGCATTACTGAATTATAATGATCTGTGTAACCTCTGATATGTGTTGCTTTCCCCTAAAGACAAACAAACCTTCCAGCTAATGAAGTTGATCTTGTTCTTCCAGGTGCTTCTCTTGAGTCTAAAGCTTTGGGCTTTATCTTCTACTTCCACCAGCTATGTGGTTATTGGCCAAACCAACTGCTAGTTATCAACTCACATTACCATTATCTACAGTCAGGTGTACAGTTGAAACGGGGCCGTGCCACCTGTCTACAGTATCCTGTTGCCTTTCCAGACACTGATTGAGTAAATAATTCAGATCCATTTCATTTCAACTCAAATCCATTGAGGTTTTTAGTTTGCTCATGTGTGGGTGGATAATGCTGGAGAGTCTTTTAGAGCCTTTAAACGTTTCTTTTATGAACATTAATCAAGCAGCTATTTTTTGTTTCATGTCATTACTGTGTTTTTTTCTCTGCCACTCTGGCGGTGCTAAATATAGATCAGCTACTGTAATCTCTTCACATGTCTTTGTATTTTGGATTGGCAAACAAATTGTTCCATAATTTTGTCCATAATTTTGGGCAATTATGGAAACTTAACGGTTAGGGGTGAGCGATATGGAAAATGATCTCTGATCACATTTTATTCAGGCCAGATAACAATTCACGATCTTATCACTATATCACTAATGACACGGACAGCAGCATGTTTATTAGACTACTGTCACTTTAAGAACTGACACTGCTTACATTTTCTTAAGACTGTTTTTATGTGAACACTGAGCTTTCCTGTAGCTCAGTAGTTAGAGCATGGTGTTAACAATGCAAAGGTCATGGGTTCGATCCCAGGGATTGCACGTACTCAGAAACAATGTAAAGCATAATGCAATGTAAGTTGCTTTGGATAAAAGCGTCTGCCAAATGCCTAAATGTAAATGAACCTTGTGTTTTTGCCATAACATTGTGTGTATGTAAAGGCTTTATATGTTTAGACACAGTAAGGCATGAAAGAGAACCAAGTTTAGCATTGCGCTGTGTGACAGCTAAAAAAGGCAGAAAATGACACCAAATTAGACATTAATATTGACATGTAATTAAGACATTTATTTAACAATTTACAGAAATTGTTTCTGATGCTAAAATTATTAGTGCCTGGGGATAAAGATCATGATTGTGTTAATTGGCAGATGGACACGGTTGTTAACCAGAACAGTTTAATAAATGGCCTAACTAATGGTTAAATTAGTAAATAAATCAATTAAAAACGTATCGACGTGACAGATATATTGATCTATCATTATATTGACGCTGTAACAACCCAATGATATAAGCATGTGTGACCCTTCACTGTGCAGTGAAGCAGATTCAGGGGTGTGGGGTGGAAAGAGTGAGTATTGCCCCCTGCTTCTTGGACCCTTGTTATCCTTCAGCTTTGGAGCTGCAGGTTTAAGTGGGCCACAGGGGAGCAGATGAATAAGAGGAGGTGAAATCGGGGGGTGGGGTGTTTAGACAGGTGCCTGTTTATGCGCAGCCATGGAAAGCAGGTGGAGGAACACAATAAAAAGATTCAGCAGATTTAGCATGTCTCAGATTTGCTGGCATATTTCTCAACAGGATGAAGGATTTCTGAGTGTTAACACAGCAGATCTCTCTGCATTTCAGATGATGTATTCGCTGTAGCATTAAGCATTTATTAGGAGCAGTTTTATATAATTAATGTAGAATATTAATCCACTTAATGAAGGGTTTTGGTGAGAAAGAAAAGATTTATAATTAGGAGAAAATTCCTTAGTTTGAGTAATCCATGACTAATGTTTTAAGAATGACATCACATAAATCAACAACAACAATCCACATGTCTTCAAAAGCAGCCACGATCATGTGTGATCGTCAGTCAGGAATGCTGGGTAATCGGACAGTTTTGTGCTGAACACCTGCACCTCTCAGGTAAATGAGGAACAGAGCAAGAGAAGATGAGAAGAAACCAGTGGGGAGAAGAGCCGGGCTGTCAGGAGACCCTGGAGAGACCTGCTGATGGAAACTTCTGAGGCTGCTGTATGGTCCAGATTGTTTCCATAGCGCCTGCTTGTTTATATGCTGCGTTACGTTAGAAAAGATACGCAAAATATTCTTATGCTGTCATTGAGTCTTCATGCATATTGATCACTGAAGTAATGCAAGCAGAGCTTGTTTTTCTGGAGGACTGACATAGAGAAAGAAACCATTAAATGAAGCCATTAAATAATAACTTCATTCTCCAGTCTCACAGAACACATACATGTCATCCACAGCATTTTCAGATCTACAAACACCTCTCAGCCTGCAGAAGGGAGCCTATTTAAAAGACTCTTGTTTTTAAAAGCACTTTTGTGCTGCTTTATAAGTACAAACCCCCAACCCTCATTCACAATTATTAGTCCTGCAAAGTTTGTGATATGGATGTAAACTGATCAAATAATAACTGATAAAAAGTTGAATGTGCTGTAAGTCACTTTGCACAAAATCGTCTTCCATATGCATAAATGTAAACGTTTCTCAAATCAATCATATGGGTTGTAGAGAATTTCTCACATGTGGTGGAGGTCAACATGCTTGAGGTGTTTAGCTTTCCTGTAGCTCAGTGGTTAGAGCATGGTGTTAACAACGTCAAGGTTATGGGTTCAAGCCCAGGGATTGCACATACTCAAAAACAATGTATAGTATAATGCAATGTTAGTCGCTTTGGATAAAAGCATCTGCCAAATGCATAAGTGTAATGTGTTGAACCAAGGTGATGTGTGTCACAGGCTGATGATGTCACTGTGCTGTGTGTTTAAGGCGCCATGCAGACCCCAGAGGCAGGCGCTGACTCCACGTCCAGCGTGCCGCTCCAGACCAGCGTGCCTGTGCAGCCTGCAGGCAGCGTGCAGCAGGTGGCGTCTCAGGGGCCCGTCCAGCAGCAGCAGCAGCAGGTGAGACATGCTTTCCAAACACTTCACTGTGAGTACGTCTTTACAAACATCAGACCATCTGTCACTACATAATAATGAAATGAGTAAAGTGTACATGTCTCTGCTGCTGGAGACTAATCTATGTAGAATCGCCATCAGTCTCTGTGTGTGTCCACAGGCACAGACTGTTCAACAGGTCCAGCATGTATATCAGGCACAGGTGCAATATGTCCATGAGGAAAACAATGCCGTTTACACCAATGGAACCATGTGAGTGTTTTCATGTTTACACACACACTGTCAGAGTTTTCACACGCTGTGTGTCATTGTGCTCATTTGGTCATCAGCTGCAGTCTTATAAACCCCTAAAATGACAGACTAAATGAGTGATATAGAAGACCATTGAACTGGTGTTAATAAAGCATGCTGTAGTAGCTGCCAGATATAATGTGTTATTCATAGATCTCATTTTAGAGCATTTTAAAATGCTGACAAATGAAATAAGGGAGACATGACTGTGATAAACTCACAAGCATGTGTCTTTGTTTAGCCGCTCTTGTCCTGTCACTAAAATGTGGCCCCTGAGGGCAGCTGCGCATCATCAAGAGAGGCGCTTGTGTTCAGTCACCTGAAAATGACCACGAGTACAGCTGAGTGCTCATCGTGAGAGGTTCATGTGCTTCTTAGAACCTTCATATTTATACATTCACTCAGCATGAAGCAGAGGTCTTTTAAATTGGCTATTATACCTAAAATGTCATCAGCTGAAAGGAGTATGCACATATCAGAATGGCAATCAAAAGCAATGTTCTCTATGAAAATAGCTTTGCTTTGGTGATTTCTGTATCCTTGGAAACCGTCTCCTGATGCTCGTGAACCCATCAAGACACGACTTGTGTTTCTCAAGTCAGTTAAAGAAAAGTGTGTGTGCTGATATAATTGAACGATGTCAGAGATCATGTTGGGAGAGAATTAAAAGCAGCTCAATCTCAGAGTTTGATGTTTTGTTGGCAGGAGGACGTACTCGTACCCCGAGCCGCAGCTGTACAACCAGATCAGTGCGGGTAACTACTTCGACTCGCAGGGCCGCTCCGCTCAGGTGAGCACCGTGGTGACCACACACAGCTTGTCCAACAATGGGAACAGCACTCTGGCCATGGGGCTGTCATCAGGAGGCCAGATCATCAGCAGCTCTGGAGCCTATCTGATTGGAGGAAACTCCATGGACAGCTCCACCCCTAACACTGCAGCTCAGACTACCAGGGCCTCCCCCGCCACAGTGAGTCATATGCATACGGTGAAATATTGAGATGTGATCATATGGAAGAACATGCCTCCATAACCTCTGAGCTCTGACTGTGCTGCTGACTGTGATGTTAGGAGGTCACTGCTGTAGGGGGTTCAGGGGTTCAGGCCTGTGCTCCTCTGTGCTGCTCTTCTGCTGCTCATGTCTGTGCTTTCAGTACAGCTCTCTTTTGCTATTGCCTTGTGTTGATTTTTCTTTTCTTTCTGTTTTGTTGTTCTTTATTCTTTTGCTTTTTGGTCTATCAGATTGAAATGGCGATTGAGACTCTCCAAAAGTCTGAAGGTTTGTCCAGTCAGAGAAGTTCACTGCTCAACAGTCATGTAAGTTGTAACCATGACGACCACGCACAGCTTTGCTTTACATGTCTTCTAGCTACCTGCTGTGGTACTTTGTTGTCTCTATGGGTAACTGTCTGTTTTTATCCCTTCTCTCAACTTAGAATGTCTCGTATGTTTTATAAGAGATATCGGCCTGTGCTTGTTTTATTTGACTCGTCTGTGTTTGGCCTGAACTCATAAAGAACAGTGAATATTTTCAGGTTGCCTGGGAACCCCAGTACAGTGAAAAGTTTAGGCACTTGTAAAACTAATGTAAAGTGAGGTTGTTTTCAAAAATAATACCATGAATAGATTCAATTAATCAATTAACTAAATTACATTCATATTTGGCATTGCCCTTTAAACAGCCTTTGTCATTGGCACACTTACACTGGTAAGGTAGCTTATGTTTATGTCTGCAGTGTTCATGAAGATCTAGTGAAGCCCAGCTCTGTGTTTGAGTAAGAATGAACAGTGATGAAAGGCAGACGGATGTGGTGTTCTGGGTAATGCTGATGCACACTGTGTCTCTGCTCTCTCCAGCTGCAGTGGTTACTGGACAACTATGAAACA
Source organism: Botia almorhae (assembly GCA_036877575.1). NCBI lineage: Eukaryota > Metazoa > Chordata > Actinopteri > Cypriniformes > Botiidae > Botia > Botia almorhae. The sequence goes on along the minus strand of JAZGTJ010010031.1, from coordinate 3,564 downwards.
GCAGAGGGTGTTAGTCTGCCCCGCTCGACCCTCTACAATCACTACCTGCGCCACTGTCAGGAGCAGAAACTGGATCCCGTCAACGCAGCTTCCTTTGGCAAACTCATCCGCTCTATCTTCATGGGGCTCCGCACCCGACGATTGGGCACCCGGTAAACACCACTCTCCACCTCTGACCCGGTCACCTCTGACCCGGTCACCTCTGACCCGGTCACCTCTGACCCGGTCACCTCTGGCTGGTTTCCTCCACAGCTGCTGCTCTGTATAAACTCACCGTACTGTCTTTTTCTCACTTCAGAGGGAACTCAAAGTATCACTATTACGGGATCCGTGTGAAGCCCGACTCTCCTCTGAACCGCTTACAGGAAGACATGCAGTACATGGCGCTGAGACAGCAGCCCGTCCAGCAGAAGCAGAGGTACGCACATCTGTCAGACTGCATTACCCAGTGAGCTGCCTATCTAGAAAGGAATTTAAGCAACTGGTGTGCTTGATGTGAAGTTTTTTTTAAAGCAATCTAGATACTTGTACATGCATACATGCATCAGAATAACTCATGGAGTCAACTCTGATGGAGTTTGTCATGTCTTTTATGAGTATCTGATGTCATGTGACATTGTACTGTTTTAAAGTCAGTCACAAAAGGGTCGTTACTGCAACACAAAGTAGCTATTCTATCTATGTAGAAACTAGACAGCAGGACAATTCATTGAGTTTAAAAATGGAGCCCATTTCTTTCTATCCTTCTTCTAGGTTCAAGCCAGTGCAGAAGGTGGATGGTGTCACAGAAGAGAACTTCTCCAGCTGTGGCCAGCACACAGCTGCAGAGCAGACCTTCATTGCTCAAAGTCAACACCATCAGCAGTTCCTGGGTAAATATGATCTCAATGTTAGCAAAGACTTCCATTCAGCTGTGCATTTCTCAACTGCTCTGTATGCTCCATTAGATGCCTCCAGAGCTCTGCCAGAGTTTGTAGAGCTGAACCTTGGAGAGCCTGTGGAAGGCATTATCTCAGAGGATGTCAAAGTCCTTCAGATGTTGTACAGGGAACACTGTGAGGTGAGGTGCTCAGAACATCTGTTATGATTACAGCTTATGTTGAGGCAAAGTTTACAAGGTGTATCTCTGTTTCCTCTGCAGGCCATTCTGGATGTGGTGGTCAACCTTCAGTTCAATCTGATAGAAAACCTGTGGCAGACTTTCTGGCGCTATTCTCCCTGCAGCTCCATAGAGGGCGTCACCATCACGGAAAACAGGTATGCCCCACCCTGTCCGCAAGTCAGAAACGTTAATAATTTATATAAACAGATGATATTTGAATTGCAGTGGAATGTGTGAAATTGAGGGGCGTCTTCCACGGGCCCGACTTGTCCTGCTCTGCCGAGACGAGGCGGTGCTGAAGTGGATGAACACCTGTGATCACCTGATGTATCAGGCCCTCGTGGAGATCCTGATCCCAGATGTTCTCAGACCCATTCCTAGTGAGTCTTTCAGTTCTCACACAGCACTTAGTCTGATGGGGGGACGACTACATCACATGTTCCAGTAACCTCTTTAGCTTCGTCTTTACAAACATTTGTTAAGACTTTCCACCTTCAATCTCATTGGTTGCTTCAAAGTAGACCAGATTTTATGCCAGTAGCCAGAACTTTATATCATCTGTTCTTTCATTATAAACCTTCTTGGTTACATCACCAGGTGCCTTGACTCAAGCCATCCGTAATTTTGCCAAAAGTCTAGAGGGTTGGCTGACCAACGCCATGAGCAGCATTCCCCAGAGGATGATCCAGACCAAGGTCCCAGCATGACCACATTGACTTGAGATGAATGCATAGGCTGGTTTCAGATGTTTTCATTGGATGAGGTCAATAACTCCAACAGTTCTTGTCCTGGGATCTTCTCTGCGCAGGTTTCAGCAGTCAGTGCCTTCGCTCAGACCCTCCGTAGATACACATCTCTTAACCATCTGGCGCAGGCAGCTCGCGCTGTCCTTCAGAACACCTCCCAGATCAACCAGATGCTCAGTGACCTCAACCGTGTGGACTTCACCAATGTGCAGGTGTGTCAAGATCTCAAAAGACTTTTGAATGTTCAAGCTTTCACAATCTGTTGTTAAGAAGAGCAGTGTCATCACCATGGTGCTGATGTACAGGAACAGGCCTCGTGGGTGTGTCAGTGTGAGGAAGGCATGGTCCAGCGTCTGGAGCAGGACTTTAAAGCCACTCTTCAGCAGCAGAGCTCTCTGGAGCAATGGGCAGCCTGGCTGGACAATGTGGTCACTCAAGTTCTCAAGCCGTATGAGGAAAAGCCCAGCCTGCCCAAAGCTGCACGTCAGTTCCTGCTGAAGTGGAGCTTCTACAGGCAAGACTTTCAGCTTTTCAGGGTAGTTTAGACTGTCTTGTGAAGCAGGTCTTTCTTCACTTTGTGCTGTTTGGCTCTGAACTGCAGTATGTTTCTAGCAGTAACAGGTACCTTCAAAGTGACAGCTGTTTATGACTATAGTTACTGTAATCACTACAGTTACAAAGATTACTGTATAAAGCTAAAAATGCAGAGATAGTTTTTAACACAATGATTACAATGACTTCTACAAGCCCCGCCCCCAAAATGAATCAATTCATCAATATGAGCTAGTGTTCTTTAGCATTGCTGGTGCTGTGCCATGAACCCAGAACCGAACCAAACTGTGTCATTGGTATATCATTACACCCCTAAAGCACACAACACAGAAGGTGTGACTTCAGATCTCTGGTGCAGCTCTGAATGAAAGTGTGAACAGAGCGTTTGACCTGCTGTTTGTCTGCTCTGCTTTCAGCTCGATGGTCATCAGAGATTTGACCCTGCGCAGTGCCGCCAGTTTTGGCTCTTTTCACCTGATTCGTCTGTTGTATGATGAGTACATGTTCTATCTGGTGGAGCACCGTGTCTCCCAGGCAACGGGAGAGACACTTATTGGAGTTATGGGAGAGGTGAGAAGTGTGTTTGTGTAGCACAGTGTGAGATATAAAGAGCCATGAATCGCTTTCTCTCTAATGGCTGTTTCTTTTTGCTGCTCCATCTGTCACAGTTTCAGGATCTGAACTCCATGTCACCTGCCAACAATGAGAAAGGTAAAGCAGCAGAGCTCAGACTGCACACTGACTGCAACTGACAGCTCATGTTACCTCATGACAGTTCACAGCAACAAGCCCTGCAGTGCTCTGCTGGTGACTCCACCAACATGTGGTGTGCTGTTGACCTTTTGGGTCTAGATGTAGATGCAGATGTAGATGCAGAATCAGTACACATAAGAACTGTTGTTTCACGAGTTCGCACTAACATGCAATCGCAAATGATCACTGATGCGTATTTGGCGTGCTGTCCGGGGGGAGGGCTCCGAGCTCAGAATTTGGCCCGAACCCAGAGTACTCNNNCCGTCCTTGACTGAGGTAGATACCAGCTAAGAGTGAGGTGATGGGGTGGTGGAGGGATGCTGCGAGACTGTCATGTGACGGAGGTGAGGGACGGCTATATATATGCGTTGTTGCGTGCTGATTGGTTGGATTACATGACCGTGCTCCTCC